>JANHFP010005614.1:181168-195481 GCA_032468135.1 Calamaria suluensis | reverse complement strand
GTTTCATGTTTTGCCAACCTTTTGTAACAGAAATCTTATACTATAAGACAAATATACATATATTAAATATGTCATTAAGATTTACTATTTATTCCCAATCCAAAATAACAGCCTGATATTTAACTGAGATGGAGTGACAACCATGTTCTTCAAAAGCCTTTTTTCACATTGTTGTTGCTGTTGTTGTGCTTTGGCCCAAGCTGTACCTGGATTTCTTCCAGCGTTTAGACTTAAGGCTTGCCTAGCAGGACTTTCATCAGAGATACAAAGGGAGACGGGAAGAAACTTTGCCACCATTAGATGGCTCACTATGAATACACTTCTGAAGGCAGCAGGAATGTTACCCCTCCTCCCCTTCGCTCTTGCTTTGAAGTATTGGATGCATGAGTTATTCACAGGAAGAATGCCCCTTTTCTACAATACGCAGCGACCCAGCCCGGCTCCTGGGACAGCGTTCCCAAATTGCAGCCGAAGCAGAGAGTTCTCTTGGCCTCCATTCCCTGTTGGCTCCTTTGTTTCCTGTGTCCTTGGCAGAGGCTGAAAGAACTAGGCTTGTAAGACTTGGGTCCTGTTGTGCCACTTAAAGAAATAATAAGCCATTGTCCTCATTAAGCAATCCTTGTTTTTAGCAAACAGAATCCAAGTGCTTGAAATGAGAACTTTTTATATATATAAAAGGGGGGGGGCTTTGTAAAGCGGAGTTGCTTTGCAAAATTCCCTGGAGAAATCGCCTTTTTTGTTTCTCTTTCTTAAATTGCCGCTTAGTGAGAAGATTCATATTCAAATAGGATGGGGTTTGTGAATTGGTCGTTTGCACATTCTCATGCACCCAGGAAGTCTATGATTATGGCTAATTACAATGACGAATGAAATACTAAAAAAAGAGTGCTCAATCAAACTGCTGTTCATGCATGAGGTAGCTCCAGCCAGCCAATGGAGGTGCGATGTGGGGTAATTGCAAACAGTGTGGCGAGTTGAAAACAGCTGAGTAAATCTATTCAGGACAGAATGAGGCCTAATTAATCACTCTCCGTTCTGAATTCTGCAGATGATCAGCAGGCTGTATTCCTTTTGGTGCTCTTTTAACCGCCTCTAGCAAGGAGATACCAACACAAACACACCCTCTTTCTTGCCTAGACTCTTGCTGGTTATGGCAACTGTTTCAAAGCACTTGTCATTTTTATTTATTTATTTGACTATTTGTTTGTTTGTTTATTTGTCGAGTACTTATTAGAGAATATATACTTAAGTATAAGTATGAATTGAATACATCAAATGATTACAATTAAAGGGAACATTAGGACAGGGATGGTAGGCACACTGGTGCTCTTATGCACGCCCCTTACAGATCTCTTAGGAATGGGGTGAGGTGAACAGTAGACTAACAGTAGTCTTAGGTTAATTTTTTTGGGGTTTGGGGATGAAACTACAGAGCTGTACTGCAAGCTGTTATTATGCCCAGTAGATAGACTGTTAGAAAAATAAATGAACAGTGCAATATTTGCTGTGATTTGGAATAAGGTTATTGCTGAATGTTATCTGATGTTACCTTGAACAGCAGCCAGAGGAAGATTTTGAAAGCATAGGATTCTTGTTCAGAAATCTTCTTTTCCTCTTTCCATGATGCCACGACATTGGCATTCCTTGTCTGAAATAATTACAGCCACAGGAAACATTACAGATCTTGTCTTACTTTGTTCTTAAAGAGTACAGGCAAAGTGATCCAACTAATACTTTTCTGGAAATGGTGGTGCATAAAAGGAGAACATCAGTCACTTACCAGCTTTTAAAATGAAGGTAAGCTGGTAGGTACAGGATAAAAAGGTGTAATTCAATTGAATAGTAAGGGAAAAAGTGTGTGTGTGAGAGAGAGGAGGAGGGGGTGCATAAAAACACAGGATACTTTTCAATACTCTTATGTTGGAATTACATGATATTGTTATGTAGTGTTTTGTTTCCTTCTGTGGAAACAGCTTTCACACTTTTCCCCTCACAGTCAGAACTCTTATATGAGGAATGAGAGAGTACATGCTTGCAAGTATGTTAATTTCATAAGTTGCATATCCATGTTGAATAATTAATACAATATGTGATGGACATATATGTTTCAAGTTACAAAATAAAGGTTATAATATTTTAAAGCCTATATTTCTCTCACATATTCCTTTTACTCCTCCTCCCTCCTCTTCTCTTATATGACATACATCTTATAATTACCATCCCCTCAAAAAATATAGGTACTAAAGTTTCACAGTTTCCTCAGTTATCAAATCAGATTTTTTTCTTATCTTCAGCTAACAAAGCTTCTTGCTTCACCTGAGTTACGCCATAGTAGCTTTTTGGTGAACCATGATTACTTGGTTTCAGGGGGAAAGCTAGAGGAATGCTATGTGAAAAAGGCCACCAACTAAATCCAGAGCAGATATGGTATCTGAGCTGCAGCCCATCACTGAGCATTGTAGCACGTAGACTCTAAATTGCTTTAGATTCACTTCAGAATCCCCACATCTGCAAGGAGAAAAGAAAACTACAGTCATTTTAGAAAGCAGTGCAGCACCTTTTATTGTATGCATAGTGAGTTTGTGGAATTCACTGCCTCAGATTAACCTTTGAAAAATGAATTAGGTATTAGTGGAAGACAGGTCTTTTAACAGCTATAGTATGTTAACTCCATGCTCAACATCAGTGCTTGTTTAAATAAGAGGCAGTGATTGAAGATTTTCATACCTGATTTATAGTTTCCAAATTTATAATTTTATAAATGTGTTTCTTCCAAAGGCATCTTGGAACACACCGTTGAAAAAAAAGAATTTTGTGTTAGATGATTTCAGGCTACATGACACTCAATTAACTTCCTGTGTCTCAAATGGATGCTATTCACTTTTTCTTTTATTAGCAAATTAATTTGTCCCAGATTCCCCAAACTCGCCTTCTATCCCCATGTTTCCTCAAAATTCACTCCCTACAATCTTTTCATTTCAAAATTCAGTTCACGCTCCTGGATCTAGCATGCATTTCTTTTTAAACCAAATCAACTAAAAACAAACCCAGAAACATTTTCCATATTTTTTTCTTTAAAGATATCCATTTTTTAAAAAAACGATTTCTCTAAAAAAATATCACTTTATTTTCCCATTTCTCCCATATTAATATTGCTCCCTCTTTCCTTCTATGTTGGTCCGTAAAGTTAGTTATTTAGGTCCATTTTGTCCCTCTTTTTCTCTCAGAAACATCTCCTGCAGGGTAAACTGTTCAGCAATATTTTTGTTGTCCCCCTTATTTTTAAAAACAAGATAGCTACTGTGCAGGTCACAACCATCTCCTGAGGTTACCTGTCTACCACAATACTACACAGTGCTGGAGCATTAGGTGAGGCTTAGACATTATCCTTCAGTTCATGCTGGGAGTGAATATTTCTTGCACAGTGTTGCTATCTATCACCTCTGCCTTGAATTAAGCAATAATAATAATCCTTATTTTTTAGACTTTGTTTAGATGTACGGCACAGTAGTACTTTACATGGGCCATTAATTTATAACATGTACATATTAGGTTTTACTTCATATTTTGTTCAATTTAAAGATTTCATTGCAACAGTTTACAGTTCTATGGTACAATCCAGGAAATATGCAAGAAAGTGCAATTTCTTACATAATTTCAAAATATGTAGAATGTAGACATATCATCAACATGGTGGCAGGTTCTGGCTCTTTTATTTGTATTTATGACATGATTGTAAACTCTCCAGAACAAATGTATCTGTATTGTTTTCCATACAATGCCAAGCCAGAAATCTTAATTAGAATATTAATTACTGAGTAAAACAAATAATAATCAAAATGAATCAGTGATGATGATAATAAGTAGTGGAATAATTAGCAATAATATTTTATTCTGTAACTGACATTGATCAACTGAAGCTAAAATCATCCATTGCATTCAGTCCAGCTATATCAGTGATGGCTAACCTTTTTGCCATCGCGTGCCAAAAGTGGGGGGGTGCCTGGGGGAGTTGCATGACCGTGTGCCCACACCCATAATTCAATTCACCCCACCCTCCCTAGAAAGGCTCCGGAGCCTGGGGAGAGCGAAAACGGGCCTTCCCTACCCCCAAGGCCCTCCAGAGGCTGGAAACAGCCTCTTTCCCAACTTCTGGTTGGTCTGGAAGGCCCGAAAATCAGCTGGCCAGCACCTGCATACACATCAGAGCTGAACTAGGACAACGCTCGCGTGCCCACTGATATGGCTCCATGTGCCACCTGTGGCACCCGTGCCATAGGTTCGCCATCACGGACCTATATGATATAGCTATATGATATATGAAATATATACAGTATGGAGACACAAGGCAAACTATTGATAATATTCACATGTTTATGCAGTTTCAGTAAGAGCTAAATGAGGTAAAATCAGAAGCCAAGAGACTGCAACAAGCACAGTCTGTTACCACACTTACTTTCATTCTTGATAAAAAATGATGTGAGCCTTTAGAAATAACCCAGACAGGCAAGCGTAACTGTAAGTACTAACCATTTCTTTATTGTAAAGTTACATTAACAAAATCTTGCAAAGTTAAAAGTATTTCTCCCCTCCTCTCCCCTTTGGACTGAGATATATTTTACATGCCAATTGTTAAGTCTGCTGATCTTCCTGTTTTCCAAAGTCATTCCTACAATGTCATCCATTCCTCCAGTGGTTGGTTTCAATTTTTTTTACTACCAGTTCTGTGGGTATGGCTTGGTGGGCATGGCATGTCTTGTTGGACGTGGCTTGGTGGACATGGCAGGGAAAGGATACTGTAAAATCTCTATTCCCTCCCCAATCCAGAGGAAGTTTACTGCAAAGTCCCCATTTCCTCCTAATCAGCTGGGACTTGGGAGGCAGAGAATAGATGGGGGCGGAGCCAATCAGAGTTTTTACTACCGGTTCTCTGAACTACTCAAAATTTCTGTTACCGGTTCTTCAGAACTGGTCAGAATCTGCTGAAACCCACCTCTGCATTCTTCTCATCCAAAAATGAAAAGTATCCATCCAGTTGCATTAAATAGAGATAAAACGTTTGAAGTGCATTCTGCTTTTATGGTTTGCATCTTACCCTCTATAGCTGCTAGATTTCTTCATGCCTGGATTTTTAAATTTGTGTAATGAAAATTGGCTTATCTAGAGTGATGTTCTTGCATCATTGCCCCTGAGGTTTCTAAGTCCAATATCAGTTCAGAGAAGCCAATTCCATGTCCAGTTTAAAGGTTGCTACTACTGTACTTATATCTAAGAAACTGGAAGTAAGAGTAAGATACATGTATGATACAATCAAATATAGTACAATGTGTTTGCTGAGGCAAAAAAAAATAAAGAATCAACAATTATTTTGTTTCAGAATTTGCTGCCTGTTGCAGTTGTTCCAGCTAGGTTAATTAGAGGGCTGATCTGCAGAATATAAAAAAGAATATTAACTTTATCTAAAGCAATGATATTGAATCACATAAACTGGTTTTTTCCTGGATGTCATTTGAATTTCATATGAAAACTATTTAGTAAAGAAAAGCTTATTTCTGTCAGCTGACAGGTTTCTTTGGAATGTGAATAATATTCATCAGGGCTGTACTTGATTCAAAAGTCATTCAAAATAAATGTATTAGAATTCATGGGAGTACAAGACCTACTTAATTAGTTGACTTATTAAAGTAGATATCTCTTACTTGTTTAATTTAATGAATTGACTGTTAAATCAGCCTGAAAAAGAAACATGGTTGTTTTAAAAAGACACTGACTTTGCACTCTCAAGCATTCTGAAAAAGCCCGGAATGATTTTCAAAGGATGAAGAGGTCTATAAGCTTGTTAACTAAGCCCTTGAGAGGTAAAATACAGAATAGTTATAGTATGATATAATTTCCTAGAGGACATACATTAAAAATTTAACTATATTCTTAAAATCCATAATTAATATATTTTTTTGATTTTGGCCATTCAGAAGAAAAGACCAAATATTGAACTAAGCATCATTTTATTTTACTCACAACTATTAATTAGTTGCAAAATATGTTTATAGAAGATTTTATTATAAGTATGCCGCTTTCAGATAAGCAGTTTTCTCTCCAGCTATGTAAACATAAATTCCATTTATTTTCAGTCTCTATCTTTACACCAGTAATCTATCCACTAATCATCTGGACTACATCTAGATTGTCAAATTTCTCGGACCAAATCTCAGTCCCACAAAAGGGAGGGGGAACAGGGTAATATCTGGATCAGATTAAAAATGAATTGAAAATATATACATGTATGCTATCTTTTCAGTAAAAATTCCTCCTGGTTTTTTTTTCAAATCTCTTATATCTTGAGAACTGTCAGGGTCAGAAATGAGAAGGTAATAGGCTCTGCAGATACAGAGAGAATTAAAAAGTGCAGTCTTCTGAGTGTTTGTGATTGCATGTGTCTCTGTGCTCTCCATGTTAACTTTTCCTCAACATAAGCTATAACTATATAACCTACTTAAAATCTTCCTGTTGTAAAGCTGTTGCCTCAGTGATTTTCCCAGTGGAAAAAAGACCAAATAAAATAATTTCCCGTTGTTTTTTCTTAATGACAAAGCTTTTCTGAAATGCTACTTATTGAGGTCTCACCGCATAATTTATAGGCATCCATTAACTACAATTTGAAGTAATGAAATTGCTTGGAATGTACATGGAGTAGTATATTGTAAATTTAATGCTCACTTAGTATGAACAGGGTGATTTTTTTTTCTTGGTCAGTTATTTATGTGGAATTGTGGTCTTTTAGAAGGTGACTGTTAATAAATTATGGAGGAACAGAGTGATACAGTTGGTCGAAATGTTACTCCCTGGCTGTTTTATAGAACACCTGCTTCTCTGATTGACAGGTTGCCTGACCAAACACTCCTTTATTCAGTGTGTTATGACCTTGCATAAATAAAGAAGAGGAGGAAAGCCCATAGCTCAATGGTAGAATGTGAACTTGGCATGCAAGTAATCCAAACTGCAATATATAGCTAAGATTGGAAGTGGCTTTTCTTCAAAGCCTAACAACAGTTTTGCTTAGTAAATCGATTAGCATAAACAATACTGATCTGGATAGATCAATGCAAGGCACAGTTTGATTTCTATGGGAATGATAAGTTCAAATGTATCACAGAACTGATTGTCTTTAATAAAATAAACTAAAATTTTCTGAGCCTAAATTTTTGCCCATAGAATATGATGTCTTAGGACCTCTTCTAATGTTTTCTGAATAACATATTTTGATAGAATTATTATTTTTCTCTCCTATACCAAAAAAGAAAGAAAATAAATAGTATTTTAAATAGTATTTTAGGAGCCTTAGACATTGACATATGTCAAATGATTTGAAGAGTTGCTTGGCAATAGGTTGATCTAAGTATTAGATCAACTACCCATGACTTCCAAAAAGAAAAAAAAAAGAAATTATCTCAGTGATAAGTGTACATTGATTGCATATGAACCAGAGTTCAAACCTTAGCATCTCCAGGGAATGCTAAAAATATATTTCGCTTGATCTCTAGAGAACAACTGCTGATGAAAGGTAGGAAGTTGAGCTAAAAAGAGCATCTGAAGGGCAGCTTTCTAACAATGTTGAATACCTGACCCCCATCCACCAAATTGGTTCATTTTTGATGAGGAATAAAAGATCATCTGTGTCCTATTTTCCACCTCAGTTCCACTACCATTATATACAGCATTGCTTCTACTGGTTTTGGAAATCTCTATATCTTTTTGATATATAGTTATAGATAATAATATTGATTTGTTGATATTAATTTCTCAGCCCCCGTTTTTTATTCTTATATCTATATCGCCTTGCTTTTATCTGACCTTTGTCCTGTTTGTCAATTAACTTTCTCAGGTTTGCTGATGTTCAACAACTAGACATCAAGCTATATTATTCGTAGGTGAACTAATGATGTCTAGTCTTTCTCTGATGTGAATACAAAGATTGACTGAGATGAGCTAGAAAATGGAAATTACCCATCATAATTTTCTAACAAACATAAAGACTTATTCTGCAGCCACAGGGCTTATAGTACAGATATAGGAGAAATACTTTTACTGTATCTCAGCAGAACTTTTGCTTTGTGTCATGATACTGATTTCTGGAGCTTCTCAAATAGGACCCCTATGTCTGCTTTTATTTCATATATTTGTTAGCAGCAAGTCTTAGATCCTGAATGACATGCTGTTGCTTTCAATCTGATCAAGAAACAGAGAAAAAAATGGAATTTCTCCCCATTCTTTTTACTAAGATTGTCTTTTTACTAAGATTGTCTTTTATCAAATGTCAACATTGTCTAGTTATCAAGAACTGAGAGTGGCTCTTGGAAGGAGACTATTTAGCCCCTGGAAGAGTTTTATCACATCAAACCTTTGGGTCAGTCAGACTTGATATTACAAAAATGGATTTGATTTTAAAACCTAAAATCAATGTAGATCAAGCTGCCATCTTTAGTAGACATGATAATGTTATATAGAGGAGGAGTTTACAATGGATTTCCTTTTCACTGCCGATGGTGGGTTTGCATCCTCCACATCTAAAGGAGCATACAAGATTAGGAAGTATAAAATGACTGTAGCCTTCAACACAGAAGAAAGGAATTCCATTACTCTGACTAATAGCACAGCCAATTCCACAAATCCTAGCAGGGGGTAGTTTTTTTTTTATTTGAGAAATATCCTTAGTATATCACACTATTAAAAACTGTTTATGCTTTTCTTTTAAAAAATCATAGCTATTTCTGTCTCTTACCTCACATCATAAATGTCCACAGGGGTGGAAGAATGACAGAATGTACAGGGTGACATTGTGATGCAGGTCATGTCAATTTGGTACTTGCATCCTACAATGAAACACAAGTACAAAGTGCTGGGAATTGCAGTGTGACATTGCAGTGTACATTTATTTCATTATTTCTTTCATCCTCCCAATTTATACAAGACATCTGTGCCTCACACATTTTGTTACAGGTTGAGCCTGCTTTTGAAGGTGCAAACTGCAGAATATTGATATAGCATTTCTGTCTGTACTTTCTACGAACTTGAAAAGTATTTGAAGTAGTTGTTTTTATTTTTTAAATTTTTCCCTTTATAACCCATCCTTCCCACCGGCTTAAATAAATAAATAGCTTTTCCTCTAAAATCTCCCTGCGCAATGTTTTAAAGTTTGAGTATTACTTATAGTAGAACTCTGCAGTTGGGAAGTGCTGAGAATAAGTAATTGAAGATTTCTGTTTTGATAGTCTATTCCGGAATGTCATATCCCACTGTTATTCAGGTTTCCTGCAAAAATAATGTGGACTCTGACGACTCAAGCACAGTTAAGTAGAAAATTCCATAGCATTTTAGAAAATAGGGAGCAATAGCATCCTGGTGGCAGTGAAATGACTGGGTCAGCATCATGTAATACCGTACCACAGTTCCTAGCCAAACTGTAGTCCCACGGTGCGATGTTTAAAACTATAAAGCTAAATGCTTGAGGCTCCCTTCCCCTGCATTACTACTTTTTATGATCATTCTTTGTAATAGACTCTGTAAAGTCTATTGGAACCAAGATTAACAGAATGTTGCAACTAAAATAGATTACCTTTGTTTCCTGAATGAAAAGTGTTGGTTCCACCAAAATCAGCATATAAAAAATGTGATTTAAGGAAACCAATATGCCTTGGATTCAAAAAACATTTAACCCAATCTTCATGTTCCCACTCATTATATACAATGGGAGGGAAATAGTAATAAATGCAATGAAGTACATGCACACACACAGACCTGTACATAATGCCCTGCCTTCATGGTGTCTCTGCCCATAATGTTGTGGCCTGCCAGCAGCCATCAGAGCTGGCCACAAAGTCAGACACTGAGGAGGTTGCAGAGGAACATGGGGTGGGGAAAGCTTGGACAAGGGCTCTGCATCAGAGGCAAAGAGGGAGATAGACAGCAGCGAGGCAGAGGAACTGCTGGAGCCCACTCCCAGTGTGCTCATGCACAGAGCTGCCAGAAGACAAGAACAACTCAGAAAGCAGGGTTGACTTAGCAGTAAAGCCACACCTTGGAGATTTTTGGCCCCTCCCATAGGAAACAAAAGAGGAGTGAACGGGGAGGGGGCTTTTGCAGGAAACAATTCGTTCCTTTGGTAGTTGCAAGAGTGGAAAGTTTTGTTTGTGACTCTAAGAGACACTGTGCCTAGTTTTGCCTTACTCTGCGTTTGGAAAAAAGTTACGTGGCAGTTTGCCAAATGAGATAAGTGTGTGATAAATATTACTTTGAAAAACTGTTTGGACAAAGCTTGCTGACTGAATGAAAGCAATTCACAGTTGCGTAAATAAAAGAGGTTTTGCCAGGACCAATTCCTGCTTCCTGCTTTTTAAGGGAACCTCGGTCAGAACACATAGGATATTGGAATTATAAGAACTTTTGATATTGGGGCACTGAGACCAACTATAAGATTTCTTATTCCACACAACAGAATTTTGTTTTCACTTCTATGAGATCATACTAATGTTAGATACCTATTATTAGAAGTGAATCTGGCTTTTCCATTGACTTTGCTTGTAAGAAGGTCACAAAAGCTGATGGACAGGAAAAAAATGGGCCAAAAAAAGCCCTGAGAATGGGCCAAAAAGCCCAAAAAAACAGGGCAACAAAAGCTCCCAAAACAGGCTGGAAAAAAGTCCCAAAATCAGGCCGAGAAAAGCTTCAAATATGGGCTGAAAAAAGTCACAGAAAAGGGAAAAAAAGACTGGAAAAAGGGAGGCCAAAAACGTTTTTTTGTTGTCTTCTAAATTTAGATGTATCTTATAGTCAAGTGCATCTTATAGTCTGAAAAATATGACATTTTTCTTAACTTTTAATGAAGCGGCTCTCTCCTTTGAATAACGATTATAGTGTGTGTGTGTGTGTATATATATATACTGTATTATTTCTTCTTTGTTTCCACTACAATCTCCATGTTTGAATGTCATTTTTCTGTCTGTTAGATTAAATTGCGAGCGATTGTATAACTGTGATAGGATTGTGATATTTAGGGATAGCATTGATTTATTGAGGTTTAATTTATTCCCTTTAATTTATTGTTTATCATAAATATTCATATTTACTGGTAGATATTTTATCATTTTATGCTAAGATCTTTTGTGGATAGTTTAATAGCTGTTAGACTCCATGAGTTGGAATCAAATTAACAGCATATAAATCAGATAGGCAGACATAGAGGCAGAGACACATAAAGATGCACAGACATTCAGAACTATAACAGCTCTGTGATCCTGTGATCCTAGGATAGTTTAATTGATTTCATTCCCTCTTAGCTGGGGCTCATCACACAAAACAAATAGCTTGACTTTTAGGTTGGACTTTTTTCATATTTTGAGGTTACCCTATATTTCTATCTACATAAACTCTTAACTTGCAGAGCCTGGGCTACTCCTTGCACTCAGCCTTTCAAAAAAAATAGTGTTTTCCACTAAGTGGTGAAATTGAGTTAACCAAGCTGAATGGGAGATATTGTAAAAAAAAACAAAAGAAAAAGCAGTGTGGAAGGAGCAGGATACAGGTACAGTACTAATGTCTGCACTCTCCAGATGAACATCAAAACAATCCAGAAGACTCTTGGAAGGATACACAATCCATTTTTTTAAAAAAAGAACAATTAAAACTGGCCCAATATTTCCCCAAGCTGTCCAATAAACACTTGAGTGTAACAGGCAGAAAGAATAACTTTGGAAAACAAGAGGAGCAGATATGACTCTCCCTAGTTCTCAAAAAGATAAAAGGAAAATATATTCAGACTTGCAATATTTTATTTCTGATGCCTTGTAATAAAAGTCATATTAGCATTTATAACTTTGGCTTACAAGTTTGAGCTACCTTTGAGGTTGCTGTGTTTTCCACCAGTCAAAGTCTCCAGGGGACTTCAGGGGACTTCAGGGGCATCCTCAGGCCTTCAAGGGCACCCTCATGTAATGTGAATTATAGTAAGGTAGTTGGAAGATGACAAAGATATGAGTGACTTCTTCAGTGCTGCCTGTTCTAAGCAGGGCTAACTCGCTGCTTACTTCAGGAGTTCGATTCTGAGCAGTTTAAAGTTGACTCAGCCTTTTATCCTTCCGAGATCAGTAAATGAGGACCCAGATTGTTGGGGGTAATATGCTGCAGTGGTGGGTTGCTACCTGTTCAGGCAAACCCTTAGCGGCGGTAGTGGGAGGCTTCGCCCATCCGCCCAGACATCATCAGAAAAGGAACCTTAGTTTCCTAATCTTATTATGTCCAAACTATACATTGGTTTTGTTACTTTTTTCAATCTCAATCTTCTAATTAAGTTATGCCCTAAGTATATAAGTATAAGTATACGTTTGTACACTTCTACCGTCAATTAACTTGCAAAAATATGGGATAATTGGTATAATTGGCTAGAGAAGACAAACAATTAAAATATTAAAAAACTAAAGGGAGAATCTGCAAGCTAGCACAGAAAGTTTAATGTGTAATTGATTACTGCCTTCTGTTGTGACTCTGGGTTTGTTGTGGCTCTGTGCTTCTGATCAAGCATGCTATTTTCCACAATACTTGGTTTTAGCTTCCTTTACTAGTCAGCATTTTGGATCCGCTGGGCCTCTTTCATTCTAACTTAGCTGCTTTGACTTTACTTCTTTAATAGTTTTTGAAATGGTTCTTCTGCAAAATTGGCTCCCCTCCCCCAGCTATTTCTCCTTCTATAGCAGTTGCCATTTCAACTACAGAAAAAGCTGAAGAAACTTTAATAATTAAGTTGGATATTACTATAAATGAACCTTGCAAACAAACTTTAATATATAAAGTCATTATGTTTGGGACTCCAATCACACCATTCAGTCTTCCCTCTATTTCTATTTCTCTTCACATGCACGAATTTTTTTTTTGCCTAATAGTATATTTGAATATTGGACTCTTTCAGCATTCTAATGTTAGAAATCATAAGGAATTGTTTTTCAAAGTTCCTCACTTCAGAGGCTTAGCCTGGATCTAAGGAAGGTGGTGCAATGAAAATAGCTAATACAGTATGTTTATTCTCAATCTGTCTTTCCTTATTGCTATAAATACACTTTCTGGTTTGCCCAGCATCAGGCTCCTATAATACCCTTTTGTCTCCCAAGGTAGAATTAAGAGTTGTCCATAATAAAGATAGGGAAAATAAGGAACTATAGGGTCAATTGACCCAATAGCCAAAAGAAGTGAAGACAGTGAAGTTGGATATTTCCACAAGACAGTGACAAAAACCATATATCTAAATGTCTATGAAAGACTTGTTGCAACAAAAGACAAAGGTTTGGAAATGGTCTTGATAGTGCGTAGTCTTGGATATTATTGAAGACGCATGGGGAGATTTCAAACATGCAGTTCATACAAGAAACCAAAGAATATTTCTAAGCTGGAAGTGATCTGCAAGATCAAGTGAGGAAAAACAGACTTGCAAAAGTAAGAATAATTCTACTCTGAATTATTCTGCATAGAACTCTACCCTGGCTGCAGGAGATATTTGGAAGCTGCTATTACTGCCAAAGGAGGTGTTACTAAGTCCTCACCAAAAGACTTCCAAACTTCTCCACCTCCCATGTTCCGTGTTTTCTTATTGTAAACAACTGTACACAAATAGTAACTATGCTTTCACATTTGCGGAAATATGTTGTGTTTAATTTGATGCCACATACAGGCTTTGTCAGCTTCTGTTTACTTACGAATCTATTGAAACAAACCATTTGCTCAGGAGTGCCTAAATTGCATACAACTACACTTCACTACTGTCACAATTCTTCGTGGGATTTCTGTTTCCAACAGTGTTTCATCTCTTTCGTTTCTCCTAGCAGTGGCGAAATGCTCCAGGTTGGGACCAGTTCGTCAGAGCCGGTAGCAATGGCGGCGTGTGGTTCGGAGAACCAGTAGTAAAAATCCCTGGCCCCGCCCCCTCTGCCCATTAGAGGGTTTATTTTCTTTTTAAAAGCATGTGCTTCTGTCTAAGTCAAGGCTTAAAAATACCGCTTACCTGCTCGCCATATGCGAGCGGAAATTCCTTTCTGGCGAGAACTAACTCCGCCAACCTGGAGCGGCTTCTGCCTTTAGAAAGTTAGTCACACAAAAAAGGACCTTCCATCCCCTCTCATTCATTAATCCCACATCGATATAGGAGCTGACTAGCAAATGATCACCGATCCTTCAGCAGAAGCCAGCTTGTCAGTCTCTTCAAACCTGCCCCCCTTTCCCTTTCCTTTAAGGTAAAAGAAGGTTGCAAATTTTCCCTCCAGAATTTCCCCT
>JANHFP010005614.1:124556-137608 GCA_032468135.1 Calamaria suluensis | reverse complement strand
AATCCTTATAAAAAACAAAAATTATACCTTATGTGAAATTTGAAAAGGTGTACTATTATATATATGAAAACAACAAATTATTATTTTTTTCTGTATTTGCAATTTTATACAATAAAACTTTTTTCAAAAAAAAAACAAAAAAAACTTTAACTTAATTAAAGTGAAATCCACAATTAATAGTATAAATACAGTTCCCTTAATTCTAATATGTTCTTCCTTTCCCTTCCTCCTTTCCAGTGTTCTTCTCCCTTTTAACAATTTTCTTTTGGTCTCTCCAAAATTCCACTTCTTAATAATTTTCTCCTTTTATCCCATTCTCCCAACTTCTTTTTTTAGTTTTGTATTTATTATATCTTGTCTTCTGAATCCCTTTTCTCGCTTTTAGATATATTACTCAAAAGGTTCTCTCCAAACATTCTCCCAATCTCCTCCGATTATTTCCCTCTTTAGCCTTTAGTTGATTCTTTTTTTGGGGTGGGATATTCCTCCCATCCACTCTTTTTTTACCACTGTAAATCCCAGTGAAATCATCTAACTGCTTTTTGCATTCAATTTCTTTTCCTTCAATATTATTTTCTTGCTCCTCATTTATGTTCTCTTTCCTGTTCTGTGTCTTCCAGCAAAATTTCTGACTCTTGATTATCCTTTAGTGGTTCACGCATGTTTTTAAACATCTCAATTAATTCCTCACACATCCAAAGCTCCATATTGTCAATTTAAGTAATTGTTAAAACTTTTGAGTTATATTTAATTAAAATTTTAGTCCATATAGTCTCTTTTTATTTCCAAATAATGTCCAGTTGAAATATTTTCCAATCCACTCCAAGTTAAAGCTTTGTTATCTTCCACAGTGGTTGAGAATCAAAACCAAGTAATATAACAATGTAGAAAGACAAATACTCCTTAAAAGTTGTCACAGTTCCCAAATAATCTTTTAGTAAAGATCACAACTGTTATTTTCTCTTCTATCGTCCAAGTAGTATTGCAGTACTCTCTTTCCACCAGCAGATGTCTCTCTCAAATCCACAATATTCTCAGACCAACTAAATATCAAAGCTGTCAAAAATATTTTAAATCCACATAAAAAGTACTTTCCCTCAAGTTTCTTTCTTTTTTGTTCTTTTTAGTTTCTCCAAATCAAATTATAAATCCAATTATAAAATTTAAAAATTTTCTTCTTGGGCTTTAGTATTTTAACCTCTTCTTCTTCCTCCATTAAATTTGCCAAGTGCCAGTTAGCCACTTATTTCCACTCAGGGACAACTTTTAAAGTTATTAAATTCTTTCTTTTTTACCTGTGAGTTGGCCAATCATTCACCCAGTACCACCACTCTGTTCAAACACCGCTCCTGCACAAAAGTTTGGTTCCCCAGCTTCAGAGCGGTCATTATACAGTGGCCGCCACCCCTGCTGCCAGTTCAAAGAGCTGTCTCTGACCTTTCAAGGAACTTGCCTGTCCCTCTTGGTCATCCGAGATGCCGCTCCTTCACCATCCCTACAGGACGGTTCCAGTCCGAAGACCCCCCTGACAGCAGTCTGTCCGACTGGATTTTCTTGGAGCTCATTGGAGCACACTATTTTCCCAGCCAGTCTTGCCATGATGCTTCCAGTTTCTCTCACTTTTGGATTCTGTAAATAAAACCAAATTTGAGGTTCAGTTAAATAATTTGTTTCATGACAGGTATCTTATGTTTATGATATATCAGCACAATATAATGCATGTTAGTTGTAGAAGAAAAGGTTTTCTTACAGAGAAGTAACAATGAGACAAGGGTGAGAGACAAGACGGTTGTCCAATACTGTCTAATATCTCTAGGTTAATTATTTGGAGATTGCATTACTTCAGGTTGATAGCAATTGCCCATGTTTAGCAAAAATCAAAATTCATACTTTTCTCTATGCAGATGACATTGTGCTTTTTTTTGTGTACCACATAGGATTTGAAATACCAATTTGAAACATTAGTATTATTAAGGGAGCCAACTACAAATCAACTGCGATATAACTAAAATTTTGAGGGGGAAAAGTATAACTGGAAAATTCAAGATCATATTTTATCGAGAATTTTATCTATCTGGGTATTTTAGAGAAATAGCAAGGCCTGGTAGTGGAACTGGGGAGGAAGTGGGAGGAAAAGGCCAAATTACTCCCAGTGGTGGCATAAGCACTTGCAGCTGTGACTCTTAAGGTGGAGAATGGCTCCAACAGGTCCTAGGAATAACAGCGGAGCTCTCTTATCAGGAAAAATGCAGTGCTAGGAACAGCTAAGATCCTGCACAAAACCCTCAAATTTATCAGGCCTCCGTTAAAGGACTCAAGAGTGAGGAAGACACATATTACCTCAGGTTTACTCAACGTAAAGCTATTACAGGTTAATTCAACCCAGACACAATAATTCAGTTATGGAACATGTAGCAATAACAAGGTTTCATGAAGAACAAAACAACAAAATCTGACAAATAAATATAGCATTCCTTGCCTACTGTTCCACGGTGAGCTTTTTCACTTTTGAGGCAAAAACTCTTTAGACTGAATCACGCGGGTTTACACAATTTCTCAGACACACAACTTATATAAATGTGTTTTCTTTTTTTGATAATTTGTTAAAAAGGGGAGTGAAAGTATTATGCATACTTGCCTCTATAATTTAAAATATTAAGGACCTATTCAATGATATTGGATAGAGAGGAGTGCCATCTAGGATACATAAACAAGATATATTCAGGTTCAAAGGGGCAGTATAAGTGTAACATTTATGCAAATGTTAACGGTGGCATAAAAAGATGGGCTTGTCCAGATGTTAGCACTGAAATAGAAAGATCTTTCTCATCCCTCTACGTCAACATCTGTTTCTTTGGCTCATCTCCCAAATTAATCATTACTGTACTCCTTTCGTCTCAACCCCAAGCTACACATTTTAATGATCTGGCACCTACAGTAGGAGTTTCCAGCTTGCAGATGGGCATCATTTCAACTATACAGCCATCAGTGTTGCAGAAGTGACCTTGTTGCTTGAGCAGGATAAGGAACCAGATGTACCCATTCTGTGATCATTAGCTATAATTGAGCTTAAGTCAGGTGTGGGAATTGTCATAAAATGAATCCTGTCATAAAGTGAGTCACAATAAAGAAACAGGAGACAGCAGCACAGACATAAAAATTCTTACTTTAAAGATTCCGAGATTTATTCATGAGCAATTTGGAACATGAACATCCATCATAGCAATGCAATTCCACAAAAAAATGTACATTATTAAACCATTGCAGTGGGTTCCATTGAAAGTCAGCAAGTCCTACAAGGACTGCTATCGGGCAAAGGACCCATTCTCATCTCAAGCCACATTTCTTATACCTTTTTTTTTTTACTGACATATGCATTCCATAGTTTCACTTCCTTGTTCTTTCTTACATTTTTACTGACCGTCACGTTCTGCAAACACCCGTGTACATCTCAAATCTGTATCCAACGTCTACTTGAGAGTCTACAGAGAGGGGCAGTATATAAATTTAACAAAATAAATAAATAAATAAAATACTTTCAGTTCCCCATTTCGCACAATTTCAATGTTCTGATTCCAAATATATCTCAAAACCATGTATTTTTCAGAAAATGCAGCACACATTAGAGATATGTCTGGTACATTTTGCAATTATGTTAGTTAAAAATTTTGGTTTAGTGAGGCCTGCAAGCCCACTCCTAGGCCTTACTACCTGCAACTTTCCAATGGATACATTTCTCTTCTCACATAATTTTCTGAAATGATTAGTTCCAGGGAGTATTTAGAATAATCTCTCCCATGTAAGAATAATTTATCTGTGACAATACATTTTTAATATCTGGAAAACATATATTTTCCCTTTCTGCCCAACAATTGCCTGTAAAGTATCTGACAAAACAATTCACAGAGTAAATTTAAGAGCATAAAACAAACAAACAAAATGGGATCCAATGAAGCTCCTGGCTAGGAGAGCTGTTTAACTTGTCATCCTATATTAATGATGCTGCCTGATTAACTGATGCTCTTTAGAGATTCTGAATCTGCGTCAGCCATGGGAGAGATTCCAAGGCTGTCTTGGAAGAACGCTACCCAGCAATTTGGCTGGATAAAACTTACATTCAAAAAATGTGAGGGGGGAGGGAGAAAGGGAAGCTGTTCTTCTCACTCATGTAGCTAGATATTCTGTGGGCTCCTTTCCCTACCAGGCAGTTAACAGTGGGAGGGCAGGATTTAAAATTGCCTGTTTCTCCAATCCATATATGTCATTGCTTTCTCTCTCTTTTTTAAAGAAAACAAAACAAAGTGCACATTTCATTCATTTTCACTTCTGCTGGTAAAAAAATCCAAGTAGTCGCAGTAATAGAAGGTATTATTACACTGCAGCTTAATACTAAGAAAATGGAGCTTCGTCACAATTTCAACTAGTGCAATATAGGAAATATAGCTTTATTGCATTTTCTACTAGCACAATACTTATTTATTGAGTTAGAAATGAACCAGCTTTATTGAAAATAGCTGTTAACCTGCACCATGTTTTGAAATACATCTACTGCAACAGGGTAAAAACTCAAAGGGGGAAAACAGTTATTTTAAAGAGATTGGATATAGAGAAATGGATGAGCCAAAGAATTCGACATCTTGAAAATATTTTCTTGATGTTTCTGAATTAATTTAATGCAGGAGTGCACAATTCTGCTTGAGCCAAAGGCTCTGCTAATCTTTTAATACTATACTGGGGGCAACACTACAGAAAATATTCCACATTGTATATTTGAATTAGGTATTGCATCCACCAAACTTTTTAGAGCTATCTAGTTTTCCATAATGGAGATCTAGGGGGTTCCCTATTGGAACTGTTGGTAAAAAGCATTGTCCTGTTCTTTCACTAATGAGCTGTAGTCTCTCCTCTCTTCAAAATGGTGGGTTTCAATTAAATCATTGCAAAACCATAATTTAAGGGAAATTGGGTAAAGGGCAACTCTTCTTAGTCTTTCCCAAACTCTATATTCCATGAAACCATTGCATGTTTTCCAACTTAGAAAATCACATTTATACCATTTTAAAGCCAGGTGTAATTGGGAAATTGCCAATCCCTATTGTTCAGACTTTATTGCTGAACTAACAGGGAGAATGCAATAAAAATATTCAAATATATACAAATAAACAGGCTGCAGTGTAGTAGGATGGTTGTTAAATAATCAGAGGAGAACTCCTGCAGTTGCAGCTTTGCTGGGACCTTGACAGCCCATTTGATTGATTGTTGAATTTGGGAATGGATTCCTGGCAGAGGGGAAAAACTCTGACAATTGAAATTATTGTGCAGAGAAAGAGATTGCTTAGTTAGTCTTGCCACTGTTTTGTACGACTGAGAAAAGCAAGAGAAGAAGAAGTAAAAAGGCAGAAGGATGAGAGTGAAGGACAAGGAAAAGGGGAGCCTGGGAGCTGGAGGAAATTTGGCAATTCTTCCTTTCCATCCTGTTCAAATTAACAGTATTCATGCCTATTCATTTGTGCATTATTTATCCATTCTAGTCACCTTTTGGAACTTGACATCAGTAATAAATAGAATGTGTGGTGAAAGTTGTGTTGGTTGGTTGGGGACTTGCCCTTTGCAATTGTTGTATGCAATGGAGCTTTATAATAAGCTACAGTTTGCGGTCTTTACTCCCTAATATATAATTTTGGAGTGGGACACAGGAGCATAAAGAAATTTGAATTTAAATTCACATTTGAAAATATTTAAATTTGAAATGCAGTGGAGAATACAACATTCTTTCCTTTGGAATGAATTCTGAAATGGAACAGGACAAAAGGTGTTATTGATTTCAGTAGCAAAATCCAGCTGCTTGACACTATACCAAAAATTCTCAAGTAGGCAGGATAGAATCCTTATTTATCAGTTAGTCTTTAAAAAAAATAAAAGCCTACAAGCTTTTTTTTGTAAACATTCCTATCATTGTTCTTTTCTCCGAATAGTACCAATTGTTAACTGAAAGGAATGAAATGATTGCTAAACAAGGAAAAAATAAATAAACAGGCTGATTGTTTCAGTTGAATGTCTTGTCAACCTTCATGTTTTTGCCTTTTCAATTCCCTTAGTCCCAGTGGTACTGGTGATGGGTTTCCACCCCCTCCTTTTTCTTTCTTCTCTTTCTAAGGGGAGTGGGGTGGGGTTGGCAGGAACCAGTAGGACAGACAGCAAGAAGGAATAATAAGCTGCTTTCTTGGGGTTACCGAAGAGTCAGCACAAACGGTGGGAACAAATAACACTCAGACAAGGCGGTGTTTTATAACATTGGGGCTGCAATCCATCTCTGGGTTCCTTCAAAGCCAAGCTAATAAAGACCCACTTACAATCCCCTGCAGAGTACAGTTTAATTAAATTTGTCCATTAGAGGATTTCTACCCTCCCTTCTACATTCTTGAAATTAATTCTTCTGTTTTCTGCTTGTCTCTTTTCGTTCATCCAAGATGCGCTGAACCTTCGAAACCGACAGGTCATCTGCATCACGCTCAAAGTCCTTCAGCACCTGGTGGTGTCAGCTGATATGGTGGGGGAAGCTTTAGTGCCCTATTATCGTCAGATTCTCCCTATTTTAAACATCTTTAAGAATAAGAATGGTGAGTGATCCTAGCAAAGCCATGTCTTCAAATCCTTCATTATAAAAGGGTTCGAGGCAAGACTGATTAACAATGTAGTAAGTATTTACTATAGTATACACACTAAAATATGCTTGGCACTTTCTCCTCTTTTATTCTCCAGGGATTCTTTGAAATTAACACCAGCATTTATTATTTCTTATGTGCAGAGCTTATTCAACACATTATCAAACCATTAGAGCAGTTCTATATGATCTTCCAGTAATTAAAATTTATACGGTTTTGTAGCATTTTTTAAATGCATTGATAGATTGTAGTCCACCCCTTTTTTAAAAAAAAATAAACAACATAAGCATTCACTTCTTAATTTGACTTGAAGGTTGAGTACCTCCACACAAGGATTCTGCATAGTTCTGGATGTCAGTCCCATTTGAGATCTAAATTGGTTTGTTTATTTGTAGCTCACTTTTTTTAAATAGCTGAATGAGTATAAAACTAGTTTGAAAGGCTTCTTATTGGAGGGAACCTCTGCTTCAGCTTCCACTTCTAGTGGGCTGAATATAATTAGCAGAACCTTCAAGAGAAAAGTGCCTTGTCAGCTTTGCTGGTCCCCATAGGAATTTGGCAATGCTGAAACGAACAGGTCCTATCCATTCCCCGCCCCCTCCCATTCCATGGGGGATGTTCATGCCCTCATAACTGGAATGAAAACCTTTGGTTTTAGTCGTATCCTGGGTTGATTTGGCAATTTTCAACCTTATACAGTGTCCACTGAATCAAACAATTTCCAAGTTGCTTTTGTAGTTTAGAGTAGAAGCAACTTTGCTATAATACCATTATAGTACTTGCAATTGGTTGATTCATTTTCAAGGGCAATGTGCTCCTTTAAAATTTCATCATAAAACGGTCAAGCAGTTTGGTGATGTGGGTAAACAGAAGAGTTCCCTAAACAAACAAACAAACAAATCCTATTTATCAGACTCCAAGTGTGTATTTTTTAAAAACTTCCTGACTTCTTAAAGTGAAGGACTCATATGCCTGCATCTACCAGCTTGCCTTTTATCATTCTTGTAAAAAAATATTTATTATATGGCACATAATACGAATGGGTTGAAGGCTGAAACATTATTCTGTGATTCTCTGCATACTGAAGCACATGAAGTATCATGATTACAAAGCATGCTAATCAATTGTATGATTTGGCGACACAAATCTCTAGTGTTTCAGTAACAAGTTGAGAAACTTTAATAATAACTGCATTTGTCATCCTCCTTTAAAACTCATATTGCCACAGTATATGTTCTTCCTTTCATCAAACTTACTTCATAGATTTTAAAAAATGATTGATGGATTATTTAAAAAATGGTTAATGCATTGGCAGTAGTTGTGAGGAAAATCTTAATGAAGCAGAAACTTTACATTTGTGCAACATGTCCATTAGAGAATAATATCTGATATAGCTAAAAGAATGTTAATTAAAGCTGTAGCAAATAGTCTCTAAGTTTTGAACCATACACAGAATATTTTTTTGTTTTTCTGAAAAATTACGTTTTCAAATAATTAGTATCTATTTATTGGTTCTTACAGGGAACAATGCTAATATTTTTAGGTCTTGGACTGCCTTCTGGATTTTATGAATCAAACATTGAATTCTAACTGACTGTTCTGAAACTTTTAACCACCAAAGTTTATGCTTAGAAATTATTATTTCAGCCTGTAATACAGGTTTGTTTTGATGAAATAATTATAATTATGCAAAAAGGCAATGTGGCTTTATAATAGGCATATACGTTGCATTGCATTACCTTCTCATTATCATCTAGTGAAAGCACAATAATGACCTATCCTGGTTTAACATTTAATTTTCATAGGTTTCTACCTGAAGCATGAATTAAACCTGTTGTTAACAGTATGATATATTTTTCAGTGTGTTACTTGAAATTAATACAGTATAAAGTGTGACCACTTTTCTTAAGATCTCTTCATATTGAACTCTATCATGACATAAGTATTTTGTTACAGTCTGTTGTTGTTACTACAATAGTAAGAGTCATGTTATATTTTGAATGTAAATTCATGAAGGTGCTTAAGTAGAAAAAGTAAAATATGTTTTAATGCTTTGCATGCAGAAAACAGAAGATGAAAAGAGACCAAACAATATCTTCAAAGCTTAACATAAAATTCCATCAAGCCTCATGCTGAATATATATTAACATCAGCATAGGGAGCAGAAATTACTTTGATAAGTATTAGATAGCTGTACCAAAGTGTATGTTTTTCAATGTAATGTTGTCAGATGAATGAAAACATCAGCATTGTCCTTTAGCAACTATAATATGCTGTCAAATAAAAGCAGTCATAATGTCTTTATGAGCTTTTTGAAAGCAGAAGCATTTTATGTCATCAGTATATTTTATTCAAAAGTGATAAATAATAGCTTGTGAAATGCTGTGCAGATTAAATGATGCAGAATTTTAAAAGAAAGCCCTATAAATCTCATCTGTGGACACAAATCACCACAGATGAAAAAGGAATAAATTTGATCATTTTGTTCTGTTTTCTTCTTGATCTCCTAAAGCAGGCACTATTTTTGGTCAATAAAATGGTGACTCATATAACAAAAGTTGAATGTCAACAAAGTAAGGTCTGTGGGAGATAAACAGTATGAAATAGGCAAGGGGGATGATTCAATAAATGCTGAATTTTATTATATATATATGTCTTCCACAAATAAATCTATGAAATCTTTACTATGAAAATGTGTAGTAATATGCATCTATTTCATTTGTTAGGTTATGGGAGACAGTGACAATGTTCATACACAAATTAAGCATAAAATTGTTTCACTTATGGTAGTAGATCCTCTGAACGTGTGCTATTGTAGAGCATCTTAATTATAGCCTACAAGCACAATTTAGTAAACCCCACTCTAATGTGTTGCTTAAATCTGTATGAGGTCTTAATCTCTGGTCAAGCTGGCAAGTGCAAACATGAAGCACACTCTCCCTGCAGGTATCTCTGCTTTTCACTTTGTTTTCACCCCTCCCAGATATGTGCAAAGTAAACGCAAGATTCAACAAGTTAAGGGGGAACAATTCAGTCTTCCTTCACTCCATATGTGGTGGCTCTGACTCTAATAGGGCAATGGCATGTCCTTTTCGTTGTTGATTTTTGTCTTCCCCCAAACTTTTTAAACAGGTATTGGCAGAAGAGGCAGGGAAATAGCCAGTTGGGTTTACTGTGTAATTTTTCGTGCATTTCCTAGATAAATATCTCAAACCATGTTGAGTGCATCATGTGCAGTGGTGGTATTCAGCCGGTTTGAACTGTTTTGTGCCTGCACCAGCATTATGCCATCCTATTTAGCCATGTTTTTGAGGTTTGATGCATGTGTGAAAGGCGCATATGCGCAGGGTGAACCAGTGGTAAAAATATATAAAACCCACCTCTGGTCATGTGGACATGGTCAGGGACTCCCTTTAGAAGATTTACAGTCCCAATAATATCACACAGACTTAATTTGAGTGTCAAGAATTAAATTGGAAAACACCAATCTGATCCAACACTCTGCTTCTGAACATCATAATATTAAAGCAAATTACATTGAATTTAAATCCATTGAACTCATTAGTACATTCATTAATCTATTGGCCTCCTTAATTTTTTATTTTTCTTACAACATGTCCACGTGCTATTAGTTATATTCCTATATGGATAGCAAGGAAGACATATTTATAGTCTGTTGTAATGCCAATAAAGACGTTACCTGCTTTATTAGAGAACAAAAGTCTCTGGATTAATTCCTTGCATTTTTCAGTTTATATTAGATTCAGGAACATTCCCTAATTTCAGAGAGTTGTAGGGAAAATAAAGGTAAAGGGTTCCCACACACATATGTGCTAGTCATTTCCAACTCTAGGGGGCGGTGCTCATCTCCGTTTTAAAGCCGAAGAGCCAGCGCTGTCTGAAGACATCTTCGTGATCATGTAGCCGGCATGACTAAACGCCAAAGGCGTGCGGAACGCTGTTACCTTCCCTATTTTTTTCTACTTGCATTTGTACGTGCTTTCAAAACTGCTAGGTTGGCAGAAGCTGGGACAAGTAACGGGAGCTCACCCTTACGATTGACAAGCTCAGCTGTCTTACATGCTGAGCCACTGTGTCCCTGTAGGGAAAATAGGGAATGCTTAAAGTAGTGATTCACTTTTTTATAGTGTTCAGCTATAGAAGAAGGCAGAAAGGGATAAAGACACATAGGAAAGAGAGATGGATTTGCAAGGTGTAACTTATTCCCATTTAAGTAGGTTTATGATTCTAATTTTACTCAACTTTCATAAGTATCTATTTAATACATTTAAAGAGCTAAACACTTTCCATTCTTGCTGTATAATTTGTAATTACTAGATAATTTCTTAAATAAGAATATGGTATTAGTCTGCATGAGACAGAACTGACTTAGTGGTGATTAATTTAAAGTTAATAATGCTTAACAAGTTCTTGTGATGTGTTAAAAGCCTAATTAAAATGTGTTCAGCATTTTGAGTAACTGAACAAAAGAAAAAGTAGAGAGTGGTCAAAATAGGTGTAACCTTTCAATAAATTCAACTGCGTACAGTTATTTAAGGCAGTTCTGATAAATGCAGAAGGCAAAATATTAGTTAGTGACTACAAAATCCTTCATTTGTACCCAGGAGTTGTGAGGTTGGTATTAATTAGCACACAAGCCTTTTAAAAACCTTCGCCGAAATGAAGTTTGCATTACGTTGTATATCTCTATTATATACAGACACATTCTATATGTCACTATTAAGATGTGTGTTGCTGTTATTGGGATGGGATAGGATGGGGTATGGTTGGATTGGATTGGACTATATACCATTATTAGTGACCACATAAATAGATCTGCTCCTGGATGATCTGTCCCCAATTTGAACCCTCAGGTCTTCCAGTAATGCATCCAGTAGTGCACCCATCCTTGCTGTAATTGATTTCATTCACCTTCTTCTGTTTGACCTCTACTTCTTTTTCCTTCTACTATTTCCAGCATTATGAACTTCTCAAGAAAGCTATACTTTTGCCTCTATCCAAAACATGATAATTATCATCTTTATCTATATAATATAACATGAAACAATACTATATAGGTGTGTAATAGTCTAATAACAAACACACATTGTTATTCGTGCAGTGACAAGATTTTTGAAGAGACACAGTGGAATTAAGGAAAGAAGAGACCAAAAGAGCTAAATAACAACAGACTAGACAGAGAATAACAGGGACTGGGCTATGGGTCAGACAAATAAATTGAGAGGTAAGGAAGAAGGAGTTGAATAAATTTAAACCTGCCTACTTGTCCTCCAGTCTGCCATAGGCAGGATTTAGAGACATTAACATTCATTGATTCATGCCAATATCAAAGAATCTATTGTGTTACTTTACAGTTTTGTCCAGATATAGAAAGAGAGCCACACTGATATTTTGATTTTGTAAAGCTGCATTAAGTACAGAAATAATCACCAGGTTACATTCAAGTCCCGCTGAACCAATCCAGAAGTAACTGACTTCATGCCTTGAATCAATCTGATTATTCAGTTTTAAGGAGTGATTTGAGTGAATCTATTTCAAATTGAATCACCCCTTTGAACTTGGGCATAGCCCTAATAAATATATAGGGGAAAATCCTCTCTTTCTTTAACTCTGTAGATAAGATCAGCAGGCAAGCAGATAAATTGTTATCCTATCAGTTGTGCCCCATTGCTGAAGGAAGGGGTAATTAAATACCATTTCTGCCTTTCGTTCTCTAGCAACTACAGCATTTGTAGTTAAGGAAGTAGCTTAATTCCACCAGCAGCCACACTTAATTACATTATTAATAATTGAAATTATGCAGTCCAGGTAATCTAGAATATCTTAAATCTCCAACAAATCCTGAAAACCATAACATAAATTATATAAAATTTGGAGTCATTAAGAAAAACGTAAGTACTGGAACAAGCTCTACAGCTGGTTAAGTGGTGTCCAAAATGTATTAGACAAACCTGTTACACACAGTATTTTAAGACAAAAGTGTTATGAATTTATGTGATCCAAGCCCTTGCTATTTGTAAATCATTGCTTATGACATAATGTTTACTGTGAATATAATAATTGTATTGCTCTGTAAACCATGATTAAATAAACCATGGCATATTGGTATGTGTGAACCTAGCTATTATATAATCCATACTTTTAGTAGAGCTGTTGGCAGAGTTAGTAAATTGTATAGTATCTTGACCTTAGATCTCCAAATCAAAAGGAACCAGGGAAAACTAGCTTCTTCACTGATTGTTAGAGCACCCTTGATAACACCTGACATGGTCATCTAATACAGGGGTGTCCACACTTGGCAACGTTAAGACTTGTGGACTTCAACTCCCAGAATTCCGCAGCCAGCTGGCTAAGGAATTCTGGGAG
>JANHFP010005614.1:98464-109714 GCA_032468135.1 Calamaria suluensis | reverse complement strand
AAGAAGGTGATAAAAACAATGAGTTGACTATATTTATCCTAGGGTAGAGGTCATTTTCAAATATTTCAAATACTGCCACATAAATGAGGAAATAGGCCTTTTTCCTGTTGATAATTGGGGGGGGGGGGGAGACATAGGACCGGTACTTTTAGGTTCAGATTTTACAAGAGAAGGAATTCAGTGACAAGTTATTCAACAATAGATCCAGCGGCCACAGAAGTGGAATGGGTTTTCCTTCCCTGGATGGTCTTATGTATAGTTTGATAGGCCACTTTATAGGTGAATATAATAGTAATATTAAATACTACTGTATCTATTAGATATATTGATAGGCCAATACAATAGTAATAGATTTCCTGTATTGCATTGGGTTGGGCTAGATAATTTGTGCTTTCTTCCAACAATGTAACCATAAGCTTTTATATCCAACTGTTACCTCAAATGTTCTGTGAGAGTTCTAAGTCCTGATCTGATCAAGGAACCATTTGATATTGATTGGTGATGTAAGGTAAAACTCTTCACTGTTATTTTCAATGCCTCTTTGTGAACATTAAAAAAACAATACAATTTTGTTTCTTTCATACACTGTTCTTGTTGGTAAGAGACAGTTCTGTTCTTGGTCTGTGAAGTACAGCAAAATCTGAAGCATTGTTTAGGTCCTTTCAAAGTGGATCTCTGTCATGGGACAAGATGTTGGCAATATCAGCAGTCTTTCCATTTTCTAAGTGAATGGGAACAGCTAAATTACCAAATAGCTAGTTGACCATCTATTGACATTCAGTTCTGTCTGTAGGTTAATATGCAAAACATTAGGGTAGGCAATATATGTAACTAAGGTCAAGTTAAAGTTCACTATAAATGTTTGTCAGCATGTGAGGGAGCTGTGGTGCTATCTGGTGACACATATCACAGACTCCATTGTAGACTTATACTTAAAGATCTTGTTCTTTCTCTCTTCTTTATTAGCTACTATGTATACAGCATCTCCCAGCTCTTGCTTATTAGCAAGATTTGTGGAATCAAAGATTACTCAATTACACTAATGTTCACCCATATTTAACATCTTCCTATTCTAAAAGGATGACCTTAAGCTGCTGTACATAAAATAAAAAAAGATAAACGTTTGGTAATGAAAGGTTTCAACAGAGTCATAGTATACCCAGAAGTGTCATAGTCATCATAACTGGTAGAATTGCTTTTAATGGATTTGCAAAGCCATTCCCATAAAAAAATCCATGGAAGTAGTTGAACCACATTATAGTTTTCAGTATATTAATCAAGCAAAATACTGGAATAAGAAATAATTACCATGTGCATCTTTTAGGTTGGCCCAGCATATTTGCTGTTTAGAACAATATATACAAACACTCTATATTCAAAGTGTCCAGTTCTAACTGTCTTTCAGTTTGCTTACCATTGAAGTGATGAAGTGGAATCAGTATGTTTAAAGTTCTCTTCACTCTATCAAATTTAAATAACTCATGCTGTGTCAGGCAGTACAACTTCATTACCGAGAACCTGAAGTGAGGCTGTATTGTATCAATAAATATTGAAAATCCATTGACCTCAGAGCTGACTCATTACCTTCACAGTAAAAATATTCTGAGCCCCGTGGTCTATATTGGCCTTGGGATGAGTTGTCAAGTGCAGAAGAAAGTCGAGATAATTAATTTAAAATTTGTGGTGCAGAATTCAAATGTGAAATATGCAGGTAGCATCAACAGTGAGATAAAGGTCATAGAAAGGCCTATGCCAATTACGTCACTGTAAATTAAAGTTACCAGGCACATTGAATTTGATGCTGATGTTCTTATTATTGTAAAATTTGTAAATTTCTTTGGATCTTCAGGTTTCATCCCATCTTTTGAATTCTGGCTGTTTTCACTGCCAGAAGGAGAAAAGTATTTGTGTGTTGCTGTTTCTTGCATATTGCATGTAAAGTTTTATTGTATTTGATACCCCTGTGCCTGCCCAGAGCTGACAGACTTGGATTTCTCTTTCCCATTCCTGTCATTTTGTTGCTTGTGTAGATTAGAAGCCATTGTTTGTCTACTCAGAGGTAGAATCATTTTGTTAATTGGCATATTGATATCTGAAGAATTGCTTCCTGTGCCATGTTATTAAGAATAAGTACACAAAAAGCTATTTAAATTAAAATCACCTGTTCTTTTAGCAAATTGCATGAACAAAAATGACAGCAACCAAATGTCATAATATTTACACAGCATACACAATTAATTTACTAAAAGAAAATGGGGGAAAGCAACTGACAAAAGATGTGAATGATTTGGGTACAAATTAGAGGTTCATTGGAAAGCTCTGTTTTCTATGCTATTCAACTTAATTAAAGTTATATGAAAAATATGTCCCACAATGCAGAACAGTGCATTTATTCCAGCCACATTCTTCCATGGAATGACAAGTCATCTGAGAAACAGCATTAAGTGTTTCATCCTAATTGCTCTTGTAGGATATACGCTTATAAGCATCTTTACTGTAAATAATCCCTTTATACACTGCATGTAGACTACTAATTCCTTTGAGCATTTGAATAGTCTACAAAGACAGACAGCCACAGTGCTTAGCACTATTTAATCCATTTCTAAACTCTTGTGGCTCCTGGAGTTAAAACTTGCTCATCATTTTATAATTTGCTTTACATCCCAAACTAGCAGGATTTTGCAAATGTTCCTTTATCCAGGTAATGTGTCATCTTACCCTTCTCATGGCATGAAGAATCTTTGCCAAGTTGAGTTTAGAGCTAGATCAGAGATTAAGCTGTTGTTCAGTCATTGCGTTATTTCCAGATTTCCAAGGTTAAGGGACAATAGTTTGTCAGGACTCTCTATCAGTAACTAATAGAGTTCTTCCAAACTGATACATGTGCCAATAATGATAGAATCCAGCTATTTGAATTTTGGTTGGCCTCGTTTATTGTTGCCTTCCATTTTTCCAGGCATTAAGATCTTCTCTTGTGACTTTACTTTGTGTTATATGTCTGAGTTATCAAAGCTGTACCTTCATTATTACAGCTTCTAATGAGCAGTCTGGTTTTACTTCATAGTATTTTTGAATTGTTTGTTCTTCTTACTGTCCAAGGTATTCACATCCATTTTTTTAGGACCACAAATCAAAGACTTTTTTTTAATTAAGCCTTTCTGATGATACATCTTTCACAGCCACATGACTAAACATAAGAAGGCTAAAACATATGAAAAACTGTGGCAGGGATTGAGTGTCACTAGTGTAATGAAAAGAAGGGCTAGGAGTTACATGATAGCAGTGTTCCAATATTTGAGGGGCTGCCACAAGGAAGAAAGGGTCAACCTATTCTCCAAAGCACCTGAAGGCAGGACAAGAAGCAATGAATAGAAACTAACCAACAAGAGAACCAACCTAGAATTAAAGCAATATTTCCTGCCATTTAGAACAATTAATCAGTAGAATGACTTGCCTTCAGAAGTTGTGGGTGTTCCACACTGGACGGTATTAAGAAGAGACTAGAAAGACATGACTGAAATATCTCCTGCATGAGTAGGGGGTCGGACTAGAAGACCTACAAGGTCTCTACCAACTCTGTTATTCTGTTAACTCTATTCATTTTATTGGATTACCATTTACTTCATAACACAATGATGGAAGGAAATAGAGTTAAATCTTTCTGTTTTAATATATATGTAGTCCCTGTCACTGAAATCAGTACCACATTTCAAACCAAAGATTTTGAAATTTTTAGAATTAAGAAGAATAAAAGATAATGACTACATCTATTAAAGTTTATGGGATGGTATTTTAAATTAAAGAAGTGTGGTTTTGCTCCCTCAGAATCAAAACACGTTACCTTTTATATCAGGAGTGTCAAACTCGCAGCATCACAGCGTCATCACATGACGTATTGGGACTTCGCTAAACCCGGCAGGGCTAGCAGGTGATGCATCTGGCCGGTGGGCCATGAGATTGACACCCCTGTTTTATATCAAGTTGCTCTTCTTCCTTAATTGTGTCAAAGTGAAATTAGAAATTGAGCTGAAAAGAAAGTAATGTTGTCTTTACTAACAGTGCAGTAAATAATTACTCCCATGTGTACAATACAGATTCATAAACTGACTTATTTGGTATCTCAAAACAATTTTATCTGATGGGCGAAATAAAATGTGCATCACTGAAAAACATTTCCTAATAAGCAGATTTAATTTTCTCTGCTTATTTATTATCCAGTGTATCTGAGAGCCATGGCATTTCAGTTTTTGACCCTTGAACAATTTACAGACTATGTGTTATAGTACTTTATCTTTCACATTGAACTCTCATTTGTGCTTGGATGCAGAAACAGCTGTGATGGGGTTAAAAGCTAACAAAGGAAGAGCCATCAGAGACACAATCTGAATTAATACCAAGTGCAGTTTTGCTGCTGAATCCAGTTTCACAGAAACAAAGCATTATCCTGTGTCTAGGGGTGTCCAACTAAAGGCATATAATGTAAGACTTGTACACTTCAACTCCTAGAATTTCCTATGGTTGGCTGGGGAATTCTGGGAGCTGAAGTCCACAGGTCATAAAGTTGCCAAGGTTGGACACCCCCATTCCAATTTCTAGCAAACTGACTGTTGTCAAAGAAAATTGGCTACCTTTCCAGTCAAATTATACTGATAAAGTAGAAGAGGGTTAAAACTGTCAACAGTTTATGCTACTCCAATGACTATCAACTGGGCCCAAGCCTGCAGCTGTGGTGCGATTACATCAGCTTTATAATGTTTCAAGGGACTCTTCCTTTCCTACTGACTGAAAAGAATCCAGCCTAACGCCTTCACATCCTTTACATTAAAACTGACATTAAAACTGTGGGAAAGAAATTATGGCAACCGTGCTGAGGAATTGCTCTGTGAAAGACAAATACTATAGACCACCACAGTCAGTTGTGATCCCCAGCCTCAGTTACCGTGCCAGCTACATATTCATCTTTCACATTAGCCAACGCCCTTGGAACAGGGTGACAACTACAGGAGAGCAACGAGAGTGGCGATCATTGTTAAATATACAGTACTAGCAAAAGAGGCCCTGTTTCTCTGTCTTTAATCTAAATCAGAGGGAGTTCAGTTATTCCTGAACTCTGTCCAGGAAAGCTCCTTCTTTCCCAATCATTTTTTAGTTATGTGGAAGAAAGTAGAAGAAATATATTGAATCACTCTAGGCAATATTCCCTGCCTTATTTGTTTGTTTGTTTTTGTTCTTTTATTTTCCCCCCATTTCCAAGCATGATACATTACAAATAAGACAGTGCTTAAAGAGAAGATACTCTTTAAAAAGTAGCACATACTTTGATTTAAGAATTATCATTAAATAACCAAGGTCATGCTTTGTTCCACCAGATCTAGTTCATCTACTTCGGTCCAGTTGTTTCAGCTACAATTTTGTCAACACAATAGGAAGGGACATTTTACGAGGTATAGAATTGTAAGGTTTCACAGCATGGTTCTTTTCTTGCATTTGATTGCCTCCTTTTTAGGCACTTCAATCAGAAGTGAATTGCATCCATTGTTAGGGTCATTCTAATCATACGAAGCTGAAAGTTTGGGTTTTATTATTGTTATTTAGTGCACCTCCATATTCAAAGCATTTTTTTAAAAAATGCTTACAGGTTTTGCAGGGAAAATTGTAATATTGGCAGCTGGAAAATTCTTTTGAGTGGAACTTTACACAGTTGTGAGGCTTACATAGAATAACTACAAATATTTATACAGAAATATAATGTAGGTTTTTGAGACAATAAATGTTATTTTTTTTCAGTAAGTACCTTTTTAAAGAAGCGGATTGTTGAATAGATTCTCTAAAGGATTCTGCCACTGCAAAAATGTTGAGTATCCTCAAATGTTGTCTATCCTCAAAGGATAGACATTCCTTTTTGAAAAGAAGTTTTATGTAAGTTACATCTTATTATATTTTCCCTACATATAGTAAAATGCAGTTGCCAAATCTGGCAGTCATTAGAAGCTAATCACTAGAATAATGATACAGGTGGCCCTCATTGTTTGTGGTGATCCAGTTCAAGTATACAACTGTAGATAAACACAAATGCAAATAACAAGATATTGAGTCACTAGGAAGTGGGACTTTATGTTCCAGAGCTTATGGTTGTCATTTCACTTGCCCACCCCTATTGCACTTCCTTGGTCTTTCTTCCAGACAGGGCATTTTGTTCCTGTTAGTAGGAGCAGTAGGGGCAATGAATATTACCAGTGTGTATAGGGGCTTCAGAGGAAAAGGTAAAATCCCAACCATAAGCACTACGTTAACTCTGAAGCATACCAAAAACTGACTGGTCTGCAGGTAATTCTAGCATCCAGCAATGCAGTCAAAAAGCCCTCCCTAACCCTTAAAATGCATTATAAACATGCCCATATCAGCTGTATATTCAGGTTTTTAAAATTTATTTTTACGATGTTAAATGAGAAGTTAATTTAAATATATGTGGTCTATTAGAGAGTCTTGTGGTTTGAGTACTCCTGGGTACTGAAAGTGACTAATCAGTGTGTAATGAGCATGAGAAAGCTGCTTTTTTAATAGTTCATATTACTAAGCGAGCACTATAATTATTTTCTACAAACAAACTAATTGCAATGTTGGCTGTTGAAACATCTCTTTTTTTAAAAAAAAAAACACTTCCCTGTTAATAACTTGATATATGCTTGGCAGAGAGCTGATGTGAAAGGACAATAAACAATCAAATATGAAAGGCCACATCCTTCTTTAAATACAATTCAAAATAAATCAAGTAAACAAAAGTTAGACAGTTGGAAGGGGCTTCCATGGGGGGAGGAGAAGGGGGTCATATAAAAAAAATCAAGATGGCATCTGTAAATGGGTAATCAAAGTCCCAGTTTTGTATATGTGTGATGTCTATGTAACACACATTAAAATAAATTCACCTTCAAGTTCACCTTGATTGGACCAATACATCTAAAGAATCTTTCTGAATTGACTGTCTCATCAGCTGGAATCTGAACTGGAGTCACGACATCTTGTGCCTCCACATGTGCCTTATCACATTCCTTTTCTTGGCATGTGCATTTAGTACTTTCTATATTATATTTTCAAACGTTGTGTTTGCTTTTCATGTTTAGAGGCTTTGAGATTTGATTTCCATTTGGCATGTCTATTCTGTTTTGTTTCTTGCCAATACTTTTTTTCTGTGTGGTTGACATTCGAACAAAAATATCTTAAGACTCATATCAACTAGTATTTTTTTTCCCATTTCTGGCCTTCAAATGTTCAATTTTTAAAGCAGCATTACAATAATTGCTTTGTAAAACTGTTGTGAAACTATATCTGATGGACAGGCAGACATTCTTTAAATAAAAGCATTTCCTGAGGGAGAAAACTTTCAGATCTACCTTTTTAGCAGCTTCTTTGTGGTGGTTTAACATGCTTGACAGGCATCTAAAGTGACATAAGTAGCTTTCATCTCTACATTAACATTGTACATTGATTAATACATTTTATATTTCATCATTAATAGACATGCTTAGTTATAGAAGAATCCAGTAAATTATAAGTGTTTAGTAATGCACTGATGCAAATACATATTTGTTTATTAAGCCAATGATAAAAGCAAGATGTAGCTAATAAATTAATAGATATGGTGTAAGTATTTTAAAAACATATCTTGATTTTAGTATTGGATATAATGATGATTTCCATAAAAATAAATATTGCTGCAGATTTGAATAAATGTTTTCCTTTTGTACTAAATGTGTTCTAGCATTAACTCTTTTGCGATTGCTGATTTGAATATATACTGTTAATATAAATATACATGCAATTTCAATTTCTTCCTCCCTCCCTTCAAAAATATTATGGATTCTGTTGTTGCAAAGTTAAATTTAAACATTTGAGAAATGAGATCATAAAGCAGTATTTTTCAAACTTGGCCCTTTCTGGCTAGAAGTTGAAGTCAATATATCTTAAAGTTGCCAGGTTTTTTTAAAAAACTGTTTTAAACACACACACACACCAAACACTGTTTCTAAAACACTATTCTGTAATTGATTCCAGTGTTCAAAATGTGTCAGGTTTGAGGAGTTCTGAAATCTGACAATTTAGATTTTTCAGACTTTAAAGGAAGCTGATTCAGGTTTCCTATTGTGAATTCAGAGTCACCTTCATTCTACCTATAAATCAATCACTTTCTGGCGTCAAGAATTCAAGACACATTCTCGATTTTTTGTTTAGAAATGATCTTTTTAAAAAAAAAAAAAGAATGCAATTTTCTGTGGTATATATATTTATAATTGTTAAGCGTTCATAATCTTACAGACTATATATAATTAATGCCATAACATCTTCATGCTACCATAGTACCTAACTCATCCTTCCTTAGTGAAGCAGCTAGAGGGCAATGTGGATCACTACATACATTGTAGAGCGTAGTAATCCTGAAGGTTAACAGCAGAGGTCTGAGTCAGGCATTCTTGGCCTAAAGCTATGGCTTGGGTTTTGTTTTGTTTTTGTTTGTCCCAGCCCAGCTCAACCCTACCCCACCCTTCCTTTTCTTGGCTGGTGAAACAACTGGTCATGTTGAGCTGCTAGGGCAGGCTGATACAGTATCTATTGGTATTGGCAAGGGAGACGACAGGCTTGCTTTTCGGATCAAAGGGAGACAACACAGGTCCTGCAGCTGTCGGGGAAGTGACTGAACAGTGGGCGAGAGTTAAAATAGTATGCAGCGATCTTCAGAGATCAGCTGACTGCTGGTCAAGCCAGGTGCCGACAGATCAAAATTCCTCATTGATAAAAAAGGGAGAGGCAGAAACACACAGTCACAGGGGTGGGAGGATGAACAAAACATCCTTTCTGCTAATCTCTGGAATATCACCCCCTGGAAAAAAAATGCAAAGAATTAATCCAGTTCCCTTGTTCACTAATTTGTGTGTTCTTCCTACTGCTATTTTGTTTAAAGGGCCTATTGTTTGTTTTGCTGTCTACTGACAGAGTATCTATTGTTCAGAATATGTAATCACAGCAACACATAGCTGAGAGTGTGGGACAATGGGACTAGCAGCGTTTCCTCTGCTGGCTTGTCAAATGCTAACGCAGTGTTCTGTGTCTTATAACAACTCTTTTTGTCAGGAATGTACTTGTGTGGATTGTTTAGCTCAATGTATGTTTTTAGCCTCACTCTTTGGTGCAACACTTTTTCAACACTCATGTTTAACATGGCTGCGTGTGAACAGTTTTGCAGGCTGTGTCTCAGGAAACAGCAAAACCAGGTCCCTGTAAATATTGCTTGTTTGAGCTCCATTCACAAACTCTGACCTTATCAATTAATAACCTTTGGTTAAAAAACCCACTGAAGTCTTTTTTTAAAAAATAATCTTCATTGGTTATTTACAACAAGAAAAGAATAAACACAAACTAACAAGAGCAATAATACTTAAACAAAAAACATATAATACATTAAAATTCAATATGAAATGTTTCTTATGTTTACAATCTATATCAGTCCGATTTACCTAGTTCACGATATATTATTTTAATATCTGAAGTCTTGAGTATACACTCGTGTACACCCTGGTGCAGCCTGGTGCACCCTGGTTCTATTTTAATTGTATATTTGTTATTCATGTCTTATGTTTTAAAGTTTGGCTGTACACCGCCCCGAGTCTGCAAGGAGAGGGGCGGTATAGAAATGCAATTAATAATAATAATAATAATAATACTAATACTAATACTAATAATACTAATACTAATAATAATAATAATAATACTAATACTAATACTAATACTAATACTAATAATACTAATAATACTAATACTAATACTAATAATACTAATAATACTAATACTAATAATACTAATAATACTAATACTAATACTAATAATACTAATAATACTAATAATACTAATAATACTAATACTAATACTAATAATAATAATAACAATAATAATAATAAAATGTACATACTGCCCAACTCTGGGCAGTTCACCAGCAATAATTCATGGTTTATAAATTATGGGTTCCTTTGTAAATATTTGTTTATGGCTCAGAAAGTAGGGGAACCTAGCTAATTCTGATTTAGTGAACTGTTTTTAAGGAAAAGGCGGTTTAAAGTGCACTGGGTGACAATCATTGATCCTTTACTTGAGGGCTTGGCAATGTCACGTCTCAGTTAAATTAACTGGATTTTATAGGGTTTCCTAGAAAGGAACACAGAATAAACTTGGTAATGGATTTTTGCCAGGCCAAGAGAAGAGGCAGAAGAAGGTTTCTGGCCATTGGGGGACAGTTCTAAACTAATTGCTTTTAAACACTGCATACATTTGACGTGCAATTTAAATATCACCTTGAAGTTGTTCTTATCCTAGATAGTTTCTATGGCACTTTTTGTTTTGCGAAAGATAATAAGGAAACAAAGAGGCCCTTATCTGGGCATCATTTCCCTGGAGTCTAAATTTTAAAAAACCCAACGATTTGATCTTTTTTTTTTGGCAGCTTGAGTGACCATTGCACACTTCACAGAAATCATCTTCCTTCAATCTCAAGAATCTCACCAAACTTTTAGATTAGGCGCTTCAGTCTTGCAAAGGACGATGTTTGTATTAGAGAGACAGAAAGCTGGCAGTGGACACTCATTTCCCCTGAGAATTAATGGGCTGATCCACCATCTGGAATCTGAGCATTAATGTTCTGGCCTCAGGACAGGGGGCCCTAGAGGGGGACAGCTGCCTCCAGGTCTCCCGACAATACATTAACGCCCCCCCCAAAAAACTCTCACCTCATTTCACTTTATCGAACATGTTGGGCAAACATCACCCATGAATGCAAGTCTGTGACCTGAGACAATGTGGTGTCCTGCCCAGCGGTGAAATGTAAAATTTGTCGCTACCGGTTCTGTGGGCGTGGCTTGGTGGTGGGCTGGTCATGTGACTGGGTGGGCGTGGGCAATTTTTTTTGCCTTTCAAAAGCATTTTTTATTACCTAAGTATTCGCTGGAATAGGTAGTAAAAACTGCTTTTAAAAGGTAAAGAAAAGGCTCAGACGATCACAGCTGAGTCACAAGATCCTCAGAGACTTATTTTACATTTTAAAAGCATTTTTTAATACCTAAGTGTTCGCTGGAATAGGTAGTAAAAAACTGCTTTTAAAAGGTAGAGAAAAGGCTCAGTCGATCACAGCTGAGCCACAAGATATTCGGAGGCTTATTTTACATTTTAAAAGCATTTTTAATACCTAAGTACTTGCTGGAATAGGTA
>JANHFP010005612.1:21648-34313 GCA_032468135.1 Calamaria suluensis | reverse complement strand
GGAGGATTCTGGGAGTTGAAGTCCACAAGTCTTAAAGCTGCCAAGTTTGAAGACTTCTGAGGTAACGGAAAGCTACAGGCACAGCTATGCTGGCTGGAGAATTCTGGGAGTTGAAGTCTACTTCACACCATCATCTCCTTTTAACGGCCCGATTATCCCTTTCAGGGTGGAGTCCAGGCAACTGAACGGAGCTGATTGTTTACTGGCCGGATGCCCTTCCTGTCACCAATGCGGAGTTATGTTCAGCAGATGTATTCTCAATGTGCCCAGAGAGAGAAATATAACTGCCTCTACCCAGGATTGAACTCACAACCTGCAGATTGTGATGAGGCCACCGCACCGCTCAAACCCAAACCAACTTCAGAGGGTTTCTCAAAATAAACTGGTATCCACGGTCTCCAACGAATCCGCTTAACCGTTTTCAAATAACGGGTTTTGTAAAGACGTTGCAGACCAATGAGGCAAAAGCTTCCACCCAATCCTTTTCACAATGCATCCATAATTCTGCATGTAAGCCACTACTATACAGGCAGCCCTCGGCTTACAACAGTCTGTTTAGTGGCCGTACAAAGTTACAACGGTACTGAAAAATGTGACTAATGATCATTTTTCACAGTAATGACCTTTGCAGCATCCCCATGGTCACGTAATCAAAATTCAGATGTTTGACTACCGACTCACATTTATGACGGTCGTAGTTTCTCGGGGGTGTGTCAAGTGATGGCCTTTTGCGACCTTCTGACAAGCAAAGTCAATAGGGAGGCCAGATTCGCTTAACAACCGGGTTACTACTTATGAACCGCAGTGATTTACTTAACAACTGAGGTCTTAAAATGGGGCAAAACTCACTTAAGAAATGTCTCGCTTAACAACAGACATTTGCGGCTCAACTGTCGTAAGTCGAGGACTAAGTCACGGATGCAAAGGGCTGGCACAAATACAGCTAGTCCTTGATTTACGGGTACAACTGGGATGAGAATTTCCGGGGCTAAGCAACGAGATTGCAAAGTGAGCCATGCTCTATTTTACAACCTTTTTGCCATGGTCGTTAAGTGAATCACTGCAGTTCTTAAGTTAGTAAGCTGGCTGTTAAGGGAACACAGCTTCCCAGGTCGGCTCCTTGTTGGAAGCTGAGCTGGGAAGGTCACAAATGGCAATCAGACAAGAGACTGTAATTGTCGTAAAGTCGCTTGGCAGGTGGCCAAGAAACTGGGTTTCGGTCACGCGATCATAGGGATGCTGTGACAGTTGTTAAGTGCGATAATTTGTTTATTTGAATTTATTAATTCATTCATTTTTTTATAGCTGCGCAACTCAGCCAAGTGATTCTGTAGGCAGCTTACAATTCTAACTAGTAGTGACGACCCAATTCAAAGCAATTTACAAACAAAAAACCAGAACTTACGAACAGTCTTTATTGCCAAACAAACTCGAATGCCTTCTCTTTGTCGAAGTTGGTTCGTTTCCCAAAAGCAAAGTAGATAATTGCCAAGACAAACTCTGGCTGCAGTCCAAGGGTAATTTCTGAGATAACACAGGCCAAGATGACTTGGGAAGTTCTTACCCAAAAGAGAGAGAGATCTCCAGACGCTCAAACTGTAATTTCAACTCTTTGCTTCCAGCCCTGTTAATTACAACTGGCTGGCTTTTAAAAAGTTCAACTCAGCTGCGTTCCTTCCCTCACTTCCACCTGAGTAGACTTTCCTCCAGAGCCCGTTTATCCCTGCGTCTCTGTCTTGGGTTAGGTGGGGGCGATGTTCCCAGTTCCTCCTCTGACCTGTCCTTCTCTGACTCTGCCCCTAGCTCACTGGATTCTGCCTGGGCCAGAATTAACAGTGCTGGAAGCAAAGAGTTGAATTTTCAAGTCCAGCATGTCTGTGCTCTCGTATCTTTAGGTAAGAGTTCCTCAGACAAGTTTTGTTTTTGAAATTACCTTTGGACTGCAGCCAGTTTGTCTTGGCAATTATCTATTTTGTTTTTGGGAAACGGACCAACTTTAACAAAGAGAAGGCGTCTGAGGTTTTTTTTTTGCCAATAAAGACTGTTTGTTTTTCTGTTCCTGTTTTTGGTTTGTGAATTGCTTTGAGTTGGGCCATCACAAAGAAAAACGGTGCGGGGAAGATTACCCAGCCACCGACCTCCAACGTGGTTAAAGCAGAAGGCAACAAAATAAAATAATAAAGGAATTCCAACCTAAACCCTTTCTAAACATAGCAGCTGTTCGGGACCGGGGATTTTATAGCTCTACAACGCAATACACTGATCGATAGCAATGTTGCAACACGGGAATGTCAACCTAAGAGGCTGATATCAAAGCGACAGGATAATAAAACATTCCCAAGGTGACAAAGGGAAGGAAACAGAGGCCACCAGAGGACAAGAGAACTAAACTTAAGTGGTCAGAAGGAAAAGGTTGGCTCAGCTCCTACTGACCCAAGTTTTAACCGCCTCGCGGACTGAACCATTTAACAGTCCGGGGGGAAACAAGATTCAAAAGACAGTTGAAACCATTTTGGACCATAAAGAAGGGCCCGTTTCTCGTCCTTCCCCTTACTCCAGCTTTCCGGCATGACCTTGAGGGCGAGAGGCACGAGGTCATCAAAGGAGGCGTCCAGGATGACGGCGCTGACCTCTTGGTAAGACATGGCTGCCCAGGTGGCTGTTGGGTGCAAGGAGAAAGAGGAAATCTGTTAGTCAAGAGAGAGATGGAAACTCAAGCAGGGGTCCCAAGATGTCGTAAACGAGTGGGGCATCTGTGCCTCCTGAATTTCTCACCGCTGAGGTTTCCAAGAGATACTCAAGATACTGTAGTCCAGTGATGGCTAACCTTTTTGCCATTCCGTGCCAAAAGCGGGGAGAGTGCACAAGCGTGCCCACAGCCACAATTATATGCCCCCTGCCCATGCACGCAAAACCCCCCCATACACATTCCTGCCCACTTTGGCATGCGATGACACGGTGGGCCTAGTGGGCCCGTTTTTTGCTCTCCCCAGGCTACAGAGCCTTTCTAGGAGCCTGGGGAGGATGAAAACGGCCTTCCCCACATACCCAGGGCCCTCCGGAGGCCGGAAACAGCTAATTTACCGACTTCCGGTCCCACCGGCAAACAGTTTGTTTCCGTCCTCCGTTTTCACCCTCCCCAGGCTCCTAGAAAGGCTCTGGAGCCTGGGGAGAACAAAGAACATGCCTTCCCCAGCCCTCCAGAGGCAGGAAACAGCCAGTTTTCCTATTTCTGGTGGGCCTAGAAGGCCCGAAAATCAGTTGGCCGGTGCACGCACGTGTGACAGAGCTGAACTCGCGTGCCCACTGATATGGCTCCATGTGCCACCTTTGGCACTTGTGCCATAGGTTCGCCATCACGGCTGTAGTCTATAATCATCTGGAATGTTATATAGACCAGGAAGATATCAGATGTAGGAATTCTGGGAGCTGAGGTCATCCAGGCTTAAAATTGCCAAGGTTGGAGACCCCCTAATATAGATTGCCTCCTGTGGCTTTAAAATCACCCAGTGTCAACATCGCCTCCAAATGTTTCAAATCGTTCTGTCTTGAACTGACCTCATATACCTTCCAAACTGCACCATTCCAAACTCTTAAATCTCTTTAGGTCCAGCTATGGGGCCAACCTAGCAAGGCGAACCTCATCTCCATTAACACCTAATTTGGGGCACCTAATTCAGTGGATTGAGCATAATTCCTACAGGGAAGCATTGTATTTGGATACTTCATATACGGCCCCCAAACCCTCTTTCTAGTTACATGACTTCGCAGTGCCCATCTTGAGGCGTCCCTCAAGATGGCCGCCGCCTAAAATTTGAGGCCTCTAACTTTAGTCCAGGTTGAAAGCCATGTTTGGCCTTGGGGGTTTCACGCCAAGGGCTGCAGTGCAGCTGTAAAAAGATATACGAGATGACCTCGATGACCCCCCCCCCGGCATGCTGGCTGGGGAATTCTGGGAGTTGAAGTCCATGCATCTTAAAAGTCACCGAGGTTGAAAAATATGGCCTCCCTTTCTCCCTTCTGCTAGGGGTTCCTAAATTCCATCTAGGCCTTGTTATTGGATACCTGTGAAGCCCCCAATGGACCAGGCATAGAGGATGATGTCTTCGGGGAGGAAGCCCAGGCGGTGGATGGCATATTGCATCACCACGTCCATGGCGTTGGCCTCATTCTGTGGCAGGGGCACTCCCTAGAGACAAGTGGGGAAAACCAGTTAACGGCAAGTTGGTGAGGCCAAGGAAGACCTGAGGAGGAAGATTAGGGGTTCCCATCCTTCTTCCTTCTCTTCTTCTTTTCTACGAAAGTCTCTTCCCAGGGATTGCTTGCTTGCCATTCTCTGCCTTTCTTTTTCGGTTTTCATTGGTTTACAATGTAGCATACAAAGAAAGTACAAAAGTAAATAGAAGGAAAATAGGGAAGGGAAAAGTGAGGGAAAGAAAAAGGGGAAAAAAAGACAACGACTTCCAACTCCCTTTGGTGTGAATAGAATAAAGCACTGACATCAAACCTCAGCTTTTTACTTTTATATAAGGTAGCCATTTCTATCACAACAAATTTATCTCATTGGTGAAACCCAAAATCAAAGTTTCATTTTCACCCCATCTCAAGCACAAAGTCCAGAAGCGGTTTCCAACTAGAAATAAAAGAATAGAATATATTTTTTTATTGGTCAAGTATGACTGGACAAACAAGGAATTTGTCTTTGGTGCATAGGCTCTCAGTGTACATAAAAAAAATATACGTTCATCAAGAAACATAAGGTACAACACTTAATGATAGTCATGGACAACGTTTCTCCAGGCCTTCCAGTCCTCTAACATACCCCGGACCATTTAAGCTCATGCCGACTGCCACCTCGTTCTGTCATACCCTTTTTTTCCCCTCTCAAATCCCTCAATGCTGTCAAACTATTTACTAAGTATGCATAACTATTAATCTTCTCATTGTTTCCATCACTCATCTCCTTCCACTTAGGACTGTATGACTGTAACTTTCTTGCTTTGATTTATATTGACTGTTTCCTAATATGATTTGATTGCTTATCTATACCCTATGACTATCATTAAGTGTTGCACCTCATGATTCTTGATGAATGTATCTTGTCTTTTTATGTACACTGAGAGCCTATGCACCAAGACAAATTCCTTATATGTCCAATCACATCTGGCCAATAAAATTATATTCTATTCTATTTTGCCCTCAATCTTTCCCAGCATTAGGTTCTTCTCTTGGGAGTCCTTCCTTCTCATTAGGTGGCCAAAGTATTTGAGTTTCATTTTCAGGATCTGGCCTTCTAAAGAACAGTCAGGGTTGATCTCCTCTAGGACTGACCGGTTGGATCAGTTTGCAGTCCAAGGGACTGCACCAAAGGGTCTTCTCCAGCACCAAAGTTCAAAGGCCTCAATTCTTTGGCGCTCAGCCTTTCTTATGGACTAAGTTTTAATGTGTTTCAAGTCAACCCATTAAAAATTCCTTTTTAAATGGGAGCATTTCATTTTAAATAAATGTAAAGAAGCTTGTTTTGTTTACAAAAGGAAGCACTTAAATATATTGCACAGGGCATAGCTACTGGTTTTAAAAATGTTGCTATACATGTATGAAGTTCGAATAACCCACACTGAAGACGTGGAAAGCTGCTTCCAAGTATGCATGAAGAGTAGTTAAGTATAAACCAGGGGTCTCCAAACTTGGCAACTTTAAGACATGTGGACTTCAACTCCCAGAGTTCCTCAGCCAGCCAAGCTTAAAGTTGCCAAAATTGGAGACTCCTGGTATATACCACACAAGACATTATACTCCTGGGCCTCCATAAATATGATAATGAAGAAATATTATTTGGAGCAATTTCAGTTGTGCATATTTACACAACTTTAAGTCTGAGTAATTTTAGTTAATTTATATATATATAAATAAATATCCTTTTGCCAGTTTGAAGTACTAGAAAAGTAAGGGGAAAAACATTAACATTAAAGTATTTGAGTTTCATCTTTAGGAACACTTAATATTCTACTGCAATTAACATTTTCATTATGAACTTATTGACATGATAGTGCATTGCAAAGTATTATTGATAAATTATTCTGTCCAACTTTCCTGCAGCAAGTTAATACATCAGAGGCATGAGATGTTTGTAAAGATGATGGACATATGTCAGGTAGCCAAAAGACTCTGCATCACATCACTTTATATTATTAAACTTTCACAGTAGCTTCTTTATAAAGATAATGTTGAAAGGGTGAGATAGTTTTTGTTTATTGAATACAAAGCCACTATTCTTTCTTTGAAGGCTAGCCAACAAACAGAACGCATGCATATCGGTTTCATATGTTGATCCAGGAATCTGAACTGAATCTGAATACTGTCTCATTGGCTGCTTTATTACAACAAAGAAAAAAGATATTAAATTGATACTAACCTAGGATGAATATAAATATGCACCCACAAAAGGCATTTATCCATTCAGTCCAATCATGATGAGTTGAATAAGTCAGGAAATTCTCTAACTTGATATGCAAATATTTCCATGACATCCAAAACTTTAAGGATTTACAAAGCTGCTTCTAAATTCCTCAGGAGTTCTGCACCCTATAAATATTTAAAAGAAATTTCCGCACCTAAGCAGTCACTCAGTTGCTTGTTTGGGTTTATGAGCATGAAATAAATCAGTAAGGTGTGGGCCAGAAAAGGAAGGGGAGTGTTTTTGCTTTGTTTAGATATTATTTAGCATATCCCCTGATACAGCAAAACTTTTTGTGCTAATGATCCTTTTTGGTCATTCTTTTTCATCACCCCATCACGTTTTCAAGGAGGGGAAAAAAAGATGAATTCTAACTCTTAATCTTAGCTAATGGGAAATGTGTCTAATTAAAATCTCATCAGTGTAAAAATGTGTTTTGTTCATTGCACATATCTAAAGCATATAGTCTAAAATAGCTCCTTCCTGTAATTTTTTCCACTTTAATTTGCAATGCAACGTCTAGATAATTACAAAGTGCTTTCCCTCAATTAAACTACTCTATGGAAGCAAGATGGAGTGCCTTGCGCATAGATGCCAATTGCCACCCTTCTTTCTCTTTAAAAGAAAACACTGTGAGTTCTTGTGAGAAGACCTCTACTTACAGGATACTGAAAATTGAAAGAGGAAGCAATTCTTATTAATTCCTCTTTCCCTCTATAGCTGTTTGTGTTGCCAACCAAACAGATGTGAGGAGTTATAGACTTTTTAAAGCAAATTTAAAATGTTGCTGGTATTGGAACTCTCATATTTCCCAATCTCCTGAAAGATTTCAGACTTTTGGCCTCACATGGTAGACTTTGCATATTTTGTCAGAACTGAATTGGGGAGTTGTTGTATATTATCTCACTCTTGATGACCTTAATAACTAAACTGAAATGGGTCCTATTAGGGACATGAATAGAACAGGACAGGACAGGACAGAATTTTATTGGCTAAGTGTGATTGGACATAAAAGAAAAGATACATTCATCAAGATCCTAAGGTACAACACTTAATGATAGTCATAGGGAACAAATAAATAATTAAGAAATATTAAGAAGCAGTCAATATAAATCATAAGCATGCAAGCAACAAGGTTACAGTCATACAGTCCTAAGTGGAAGAAGATGGGTTATGGGAATGATGAGAAGACTAATAGTAATATTTGGTAAATAGTTTGACAGTGTTGAGGAATTATTTGTTTAGCAGAGTGATGGCATTTGGGGGAAAAACTGTTCTTGTGTCTAGTTGTTCTGGTGTGCAGTGCTCTGTAACGTCATTTCGAGAGTAGGAGTTGAAACAGTTTATGATTAGATGTGAGGGGTCTGTAAATATTCTCACAGCCCTCTTTTTGACTTGTGCAATGTACAGGTCCTCAATGGAAAGCAGGTTGGTAGCAGTTCTAATTATCCTCTGAAGTCTGTGCCTGCCTTGTTGTGTTGCAGAACCAAACCAGATGTCAGGCTCAATAATTCCTCTATGGAAATGTATCAGCAGCTTCTTGGGCAGTGTGAGCTTTCTGAGTTGAACCTAACTGAACATGAAAAGCAAGGAAGGTTGCAAAAGACAAGCCACATGTTCTTCCACCACATTACTAATTACAGTAAGTTCATATATCCCACATCTTGCTCCAGTAATTCCTTGTCATTAAATGGAATGAGACTGGTTAATAAAAAAACAATTAATGTTTTTATTATAGTCTGGATGAGATGGCACAACTTGCCAGAAAAAGCTAAATAGTTTGGGACCCTGCAAGTTGTAAAAATCTATCATTTTTTAGCATGTTCTTGAGCTTGGATGTTGCACTAAGCCAAAATTTGGCTTCCTTATTTGGGCCTGATAGGTAGACAGAAAAAATGTATTTTTAAACCTGGACTTGGTGGTGTGTTCGGTATGTAGCCTGCCCTCAGTTGATTTGTCCCTTCTCTTCAAGAAAAGCTTCCTCAGACCATACATAATCCATTCTGCAAATTGAAAGAGAATTCTGACTTTGGTCTACAATTCTTCTGTGACATTTATTACCTCATTCCTGAAGTGAACGTTTCTTGGAGATGCAGAATTTAGGAGCTCAGAGAGAAGATAGTTTCCATTGCTGTTGGGGACACCATCCTTTTGCTGAGGTAATGTAAACAATCTTTAGTCTCTGACCTACCGAAAGCAAGAAAATTCAGAAATGTTCTGAAGAATTATTTTCCAACTTAGATGCACCTTTTGGTCTTCAACAAAGATTTCTCAGCCCTGGTCATCATAAGTGGGCAAATTTGGGAGTGCAAATTCATACTCCTCAAGAGCAACCAATGAGAACACACCACCAGATGAAAACAAAATCCAGAAAAGATTGGACTACGCAGAGAGGGATAGATTGACACTGAAAAAAGATAAAGGAGATACAGAGTACTATTCAACATGAAATAGGTTTTATCAATGGTTAGAGGTAACAGAAAAACATCTACGTTAGATGAACGATTATTGTTACGTGTAAGCAAAATATAAATGTTGTCTATAATTATAAGTATGCTACTACAATTAATATGATTATAAATAAGCTAATATAATTATAAATATTGCTATAATTATTATGTCTATTATCATTATCAGTATATCTGTTAATTTTTTTTCTTTTGCAAAACGTAGTGCCTGAACAATACTTATATTTATACATAACTAAAAAATTGACTAAAAAAAACAGCAACCAAGCACTTATGGCCTAAAAATAAAGTATTTTTAATCAAGTCAGTAGGATAAACCATGTTGGATTAGGCTAACACTTTACATTTTAGTAAAGATCTTTGTTAAATGCTTCCATTAAACAAGTTCATAAGTCTTAAAACTGCTCTGAACTTTCTCGTTATTGTCTTATGGTTATGACACAAATATTTTCCTAACATTACTCTAACATTTAGCAATGATAAATGTTCAGCCGGTATTCAGCTGGTTCACACAGGTTTGGGCAAACTGGTAGTAGAAATCAAGGGTGGGCCTACCTAACCTCCCTGGCCCTATGCTGTCCTATATAGACATATTTTTGAGGCCAGGTGCATGTGTGGAAGCCACACACACAAAGTGAGCATGCACACAGGGAACAAACTGGTGGTTAGAATATTGGAAACCCACCACTGGCAATGACTATGTTACCATGTTGGTACAGAGAGGCCATGATCATAGGTGGGCAGCTTTAATGTTGGGTAGAATAAAGGAGAAGACTTAAGTAACTCATATTGTTAAATTCAGCATGACAGGAATGAGAGAGGCAAGGCAAGGTAACAGTTAACACTTCTTTAATATGAGCCAACCTATTTAGGGCTAACAAACAAAGGCTCACTCAGGTTCCTTCCATTACCTCAGAACGAGCAATCTTCAGGCAACGGACAGCTCCTTTTATGCTGGAGCTGTCAGTGCCTGGGCCAATCAGAAAGCTGTATTTTCCCGCCGGCTGTTTTGCCAACTGGTACCCAATCCAGACACATTTGTATTGCACATGTGTGTCAGAGAGGACACAACACCTATGAAGCAAACAAGGGCATTAAATAGGTTATCGATGCATGCATTGTAATATGTTTATTTCCAGTGATAAATATTTGCAGGTTTTTCCTAAGAAGCCCTGATAAACTTAAGCTGTCTTGGGAACTATTATTCATCTTGATCTTGTGTATCAAAAATAACACTCGCAGTTACACTTAGGAAAGAAAAGATGCTTTGGCCTGATGATTGGATTCATGAATATTCCCACAGGCAATGCTGCATCCTTGAAGCAGTTGTGTTTTGCTCTTCTAAAGACTTGCACCTCCATTTCAAAATGCAGTGGCCTGTAAAACCATTTGATTTGTTTACTACACATTTTTCAGAATAGCGCATTGCCCCGGCTGCCTTTGTGATGCAAATATATCATTTAAATGACTCAAATATCCAACTTTACAGGCCAGGGGTCTCCAACCTTGGTAACTTTAAGACTTGTGGACTTCAACTCTCAGCAAAGCTGGCTGAGGAATTCTGGGAGTTGAAGTCCAGAAGTCTTAAAGTTACCAAGGTTGCAGACCCCTGTTATAGGCCATTTGAAGCAGGGAATGTGGGCATCTCCAGGTACTGGTTGGGGGAAAACATAGTGTACGGGCATCCAAAACATCCAACTTAAGAGTTGGATGTTTTCCAAACATAGACAAATAACATATTCTTTTTTAAATATATATATATATGAAATCTTGTACTTAACAGTAGAGATAATGTCTTTTTTACATCTCTTAAGTTGTAAACTCTTTTTCATCCATCCTAAATATAGCTACCAAACAAAAAATATGTTATATGAATTGGAAGCATCTCCATCTGACAGGTTGGGAGGTCTGTTTATTCACAAATTAGATGGAGCGCAAACTCTCCTGTATTTTTCTGCCAGGGTTCCTAAATATAGACAAATGAGGCAAGATTTCCTGAGGTTCTTGAATGTCTGTTGCCACATGTTAAAATGCAAATGCAAATTAATTGTCATAAAATGTTAGGATAAGCAGAAAAAGAATTTTGTATATACATGTTTAGCAAATATTCTCCGAATGTCAGCATTTCATTTAAAATCAGCCACAAGTGTTTATGCTGTTGCAAACAGAGGTTGACTGCAGTTTCAAAATGACGATTACTCAAAAAGTTCAGCAGCTGTCATTTTCTGGCCAATTCTCCTAATAGTTTACGGCAGTGATGGCTAACCTTTTTGCCATTGTGTGCCAAAAGCATGGGCAGCGTGGGAGGGTTGCACGTGTGCGTGCCGACACCCAGCGTTCTATGTTCCCTGCCCCCCGTGCACGCGACACCCATGTGACCCCCACTTTTGGCACGTGATGGCACGGTGGGCATGGTATGCCCATTTTTCGCTCTCCCAGGGCTCCAGATCCTTTCTAAGAGTCTGGGGAGGGCAAAAACGGACTTCCCCACTCCCTCGGAGGTCATGCAGGGGCTAGAAATGGCCCATTTTTCAACTTCCAGTGTGCCAAGGAGGCCTGAAAATCAGCTGGCTGGTGAGCGCATGTGCACTGGAGCTTAGCTTGTGTGCCCACTGATATGGCTCTGCATGCCCCCTGTGGCACCTGTGCCATAGGTTCGCCATCATGGGTCTATGGAAATGAAAGAAGTAGGCTTTAACTTTCTTTGTCTTTTCTCTCTTCTTCCCTACTTTTTAGAATAAGATATGAGAATTATGATTTATTAGGGTCTCCAGGACCAATATTTAGTTCCAGACACTTAAGGGATGCTTGAGATTGTATTGTATAGCCATCCGTTCCATGCAAATAGACGAGGGTCAACAGTGTATGGATTTTCTGTCCCCTTTTCTGAGTTTGGGGACCAGTTTGTGTTTCTTTGAGCTTTGGTACAATTAAACCTACTGTAATTTATGCTTCTTTCCCCCCCTAAAAATAGCCATAAACCATGCTACTGATTTGTTATGATTGCATTTAGCAGTATATCCAGAGGTCAAAATGAAGGGGAGGGGAGGAAGGGAGGGGAAGGAAAGGAATGTATATTTCTTTCCAAGTGACTGAGTTTTCATTATATAGCATCACAATAGAATATGTTTAAAATGCTTTGTTGTCTAAAAAGCAAATCTCAGAAATAGATATCCAACTATCTAATTATGAGGCCATTTTAATATTTCTCCCAGTTATTATCTCTCAGTTTTACAGTCCTGTAAAGAGATACTTGCCCGAAAACAAAAACTAAAACACTTCTGTTTCGAAAAGCTTTCAACACTGGTTATATTGGACATAAGGCATCTCATTTTAAAAGGGAAAAATCATATTGGGAAATTGACATTAAATTGCAAGGAATATAGGATTATGGGAAATATTGAATGTGTATTTGAAATATTGAGGGAGGATGAATTTGAAGTACCATGGAAAGAAAATACGTTTTGATGCCAAATGCAGCTGTCTCAGCAAAGCCAAGACCTGGGACCACATTTATTTATTTATTTATTTATTTATTTATTTATTTATTTATTCATTCATTCATTCATTCATTCATTCATTCATTCATTCATTTAGTCAATTACATATTAGGCAATATATATAAGTATAAGCAGGAATTGAGTGTATAAAATGAATACAAATAGACTTCCGGTTCCGGCTTCGACTCGTCGTCGGCGCCCTTTGAACGGGCGCCCGTTTCAACCTTGTTCGAAGCCGCC
>JANHFP010005611.1:23396-34411 GCA_032468135.1 Calamaria suluensis | reverse complement strand
ATGAATAAAACTTTTAAAAAACAAACAAACAAACAAAAGATAGCTCATCCTTCATGAGAGGAATGAGGAAGAAGGAAAGATCTTATATGATTAGAAAGTAGCTGGCTTCAGTACCGAATATTTGTTCAGGATTCAGTTGAAAAGCACAGACCTAAGAAATATAATTAAATATAATCAGTTAATGGAGCTGAAGGGAACAGGTCTAAGGAAAATACAATCTGAAATAAGAGATCCTTAATGCTCACTGAGCTTGGTTGTTGTTGTTTTTTCTATTACCCAAACTAGATAACATCATCAGGGTTGTTGCATTGTTTCATTGTTACTAAATTTAGGCAATGAAACATCTGCAAGAAAACAACAATGCTTATAGTACCAAGGGCCATTTTAACCCTGAGATACATATATTTTCCTCTGTCGGTGTTATCTGAAATAATTTGTTTAAGAGACAGTTTTAAAATCACAGCAGTAGTTGAGCTGCTATTTCTGTCATGAATTTCTACTCATGTTCTAGCCAAGCAAAACTGGAGAGTTTAAGCATAATTTGGCAAAACAGCTGCACAATCCAAGAAGCCAAATAAACAAGAGGAAAAGTATTGAGCCATTTGTTTCTGGCTAGATTAAAAGTTAGAGAGAAATAATTTAATTGAATAATGGTTTATTTTAATAGCTGAGATTATTTTGCTAGGACTTTGAGATTTATTTTCTAGAATCATTGACTGCAACTGCAGCTTTGCCATTTTTAAAGAATTAATGTCTACTATTTTCTTTTTGCTATTTTTTTAAAAAAGTAACATTTATAATACTTTATCAATTACTTTTTTATTCTTATCATTCCCATATTGATATGTAAAATACATACTGCAGCATTTTTTCTTTTCAGTTTCATCCTATATTTTCCATTCAGTTCATTGCTAGAGATGCATTTTTAGCCGTTTCCCTCCTTTTCTTATTAATTTTTTTTTTATTTGAACAAACCAATTTGCTTTTGTATAAGCTTCAGCCTCTTTCACTTTATAATTTGTCATTAATGCCATTAGTGTAAATTCACATGTTTCGGTAGTACTCTATAAAGTAATTCTTTCATTTGCTTCCAATGATTGTTTCCATACAATTCTTTCATTATCTGGTTTTCAGAAAATATTTGTTTTGAAATGTTAGCATCATGGCCATATGAACAAGATTGCACAAACAGTTGAGGTCTCCCAGCTTTATTGCCATCAGGTCATTTTGCCTTTATTCTCTTTATTCATTTTGCCTTTATTCTCTGCTTCCATACATTAGACATATGTCTGAAGATTAAGATAGACTGAATCTATTGAGTTTGCTTACAAAATTTGCAACATGTTGTCAATTTATGCCCATATGTATAGGGTATTTGAATATCAGCAACTGATTTAAATCTACTGTAAGCATTTCATTCAGTTGGAGCCCTGATTACATGATTGTGCAAACAGCACGGAAAATTTATAGCAGAACCAGTACTTGACATTTGGGTGACACTCTCCTGGCCTCATAAACACAAATTTTGTCTGAAGTGGAGTGACAGAAAATATGTAAGGGTTATCTAAAATTCAGTCCACATTCAATTCACGTACAAACAGACTCATCAGCAAGAACAAAGTTGATAAAAATAGAGAATACTTCCGGATCAATATAGGAAAGTTTTTTGAATAGATAGTGCTAAAGACCTTTATGGACTAAACACCACAGATTTTGATTTGATTGAGCCAGGAAAACTGGCTCCGTTACGATTTGGCATTTTTCAGCAGGTTTTTCATAGATAGCAGGTGTTAGATTAAGCTGTCTCTGAACTTCACTGAGTACTCTTATACTTTCTTCCTCTGATGTTCATTTTGGATGCCAGTATTCTATATGGCTGATTGGGAGAGCTTCTGGGGGTTTTGTTGTGGATTAAGTGAGCATGGCAGTACACAGTTTAACTGTTCAGGTATATCCTGTTCTTTGGGACATGGTGGCTCAGCTGTTAAGACAGCTAAGCTTGTCGATCGGAAAGTCGGCAGTTCAGTGGTTCAAATCCCTAGTCCTGTGTAATGGGGTGAGCACCTGTTACTTGTCCCAGCTTCTGCAAACCTAGCAGTTTCGAAAGCATATAAAAATGCAAGTAGAAAAAATAGGGATCACCTTTGGTAGGAAGGTAACAGCGTTATGTGCGTCTTTGGCATTTAGTCATACAGAGATGTCTTTGGACAGTGCTGGTTCTTCGGCTTTGAAACGGAGATGAGCACCGCCCCCTAAAGTCGGAAATGACTAGAACATACATGTGAGGGAAATTTTATCCTGTTCTTATTTCGGTATTTTCTTCATCTAAGGATGGTTCCTGAAACAGGACAGAATAAATATTTATGTTCTAGTGATTCCTTTTCATTGATTATTTATTTGTGTATGGGGGGATCACTTTTTGTCCATAAATAAAGAAAAGAACTTAAAAATCATGCAACTAAACTTTACTAACACAAATTTCAGGCTTGGGAGTATGGAAACAACAACTGCCTATACCTAACATGCCATATTTCAAGGGATAATATATTAGTTTTAAATTGTATCATGCTATCTACAGTATTGAAACGTCTTCTATACAAGGCATGAAAGAAGAAATATTCCTACTTGGTGTTCATTGATCTATTTTTTCACAACTGAAAAGTTCAAAGAAATCCTCCAAGAGTAATTAAGTCAAGTTATGAAGATACATTGAAGAAAACTCAGTGGAAACTGAAAGGAACAGCTATTTTATTCTATTAAGAATCTTCATAATGAATCCATACACTCTGTATTCTGTGAGATATATTGCAAATGTAAAGGGAAAGAAAATGCCATCTAAAGAACCAAAGAATTTTAGAAAACTAATTTTGATATGCTAACCAGACTGGAACGGACCAAACTCCTGTGACAACATGAATAGTTGATTTCTAAATGTTGGTTTGACTGGATATCATTATAATTCTTTCTTTGGGGTATTAGAGGAAGAGAAAACATGATAATTGTAATAAACATGTATAAAATCATTGGATACTTAATGACAACAGTGTACAAATCCTGGCAATGAACAGCATTAATGTTAAGTTTTACCCAGAAGATTTCTTTTTAAATAATATTGGCTATGAATTGCATTCAATATTATAATGTTCCACGATGAAAAGATTTGCATGTAAAGAGATCAATGCACATTTTAAATAAAAGTATGTATTGCTTATTAGCTGGGATTGTGGCGGGTGGCAAGGCTGGTCAGGACCTGGCCAGCCTTGCCTAGTCTTGAAAACTAAGCAGGGTCAGGTTTGATTAGTATTTGGATGGAAAACCAACTGAGAATTTGAGGGTTGTAGGCTAAAGAGAGAAGTTATATATACCAGAATAATATATATATACCAGAAGAAGTTGGTAGCAAATTGTTTCTGTGCTGTTGCCAATAAAACTGCATGCAAGTGTCAAATTCAATTTGAAGGCATCTTTACTTTTTATCAATAGTTGAAAAGTTACTATAATCCAGTTTTAATTACTTGAAGTTCATAGACCCTGGAAAACCTTTGTACTGAATGTATAAAACGTGCATACAAAAAGTGTGTCTATATCAGAAAAATAGAAGTAATTGTACAAAAATTATAATTCTTAGATATATAGACAGTAATCACATTAATTTAACTTCATAGTTAAGTTAAACGAAATCATGTTTTTATTCTAAGTTCATCCCGTACTTTGCTCTTTTATCTGACCATGTATTGAAAAATGTTGTCTAGCCACATCATTCAACAGTCACGTGTGACTGTGAAAAAAGCTTATATACAGAAAAGAACACAATCTGCTATTGGTTTGTAACAACAAATATACAGCACAATACATAATTTTAATGTAAAAATTCCACAATGAAAAATAACTGTATCATCTATAAATTGGACTAATTTTTATGGAAATCACAAATTGTGCAAGTTGCTTCTATATCCTACGCTAAATTTTTTGTTCTGAATAATTTATGAATAGATCCATTAAAATGCTCTTTTATTGTAATTAAAATAAAATTTAAAAAACTGTTGTTTATTTTGGAGCTTAAACATTTTCTTTCAAAATTAAAATGCTTAGTGCTCTTTATGCACCTGTATTTCATCATCTGCAAGAAATATTTTTTATAAGCCATAGTCACAATTGTATTTCTGCTGGATGTTACAAACATGGTAGAAGAAATACTAAGATTAGGCTTGTCAAAGATTGTCAAATGACTTTGTGGTCATTACTTTCAAAGGAATGAGCAAAACAAAATTTTATAAATTTCTGTCTAACTTTACAGCATTTTGTCTTATCACCTTGCCAATAATGTTCATATTTGATTTTTTATTTATATGGAGGTTTTCAGAAAGTTAAGATACTTAAGAGAAAATGATATAGAGATATTCACCATGGATTAATTTCCTTAACAAATTAATTTTATGCATTTCTTAGTCACTTAGAAATAAATTCAAATGAATCAGTCTTAATACAGTATATATAGTGTAGTATATTATATATATAAGCCATGTTGCTTTTAGCAATATCATAGTTTATGCATGTTATTGTCATAGACTTTTACTACCAATTTTTGGCACTGTAGACTTATATTTGCTACTGTTAATGTTTTCAGCTACTTGTGGTTAACTGGGATGCCATCAGTTAACTGTGTTTTTATGACTATGTAGATCATCTTAAAAGTGAGATAGCTGAAGCATTAACCTGGTCCTTTTTCTGAAGTGTGGTCATCCATTGGGAAAATATGTCTGAGGCCAATGAGGTATGTAACTGGCTTTCATAGCTGACAAGACTTGAACGAGCCCTGACTTTATATCAGTCAACCACCATCCTAGTTTGACTCAATCCAACCTGATAATGTCACTATTTGTGATAATTAAAATAATGGCAGTTAAACAAAGCAGGTCATCTCTATCAAAAAATTATTGTCCTCTTTCAGAAGGTTAACAGGATTAAATTAATGATTTTGAGCCTTTGGTTCCATGGCAACTGCCTAATCTCCATTTTAATACCAGTCTATATCAAAATTCCTATTAAATAGACTTCTGTAATATATTAAGGATGCAGAACTAAAAATAAAAGGAAATCCAGGCATGGTGATGGGGAGAACACATTATCCCCTCTTAATTATCTAGGAGTGAAGGAAATGAACCACTTTAAACCCATTTTCAACATTTTTGAAATGTCAAGAAAACAATTATTTGCTTTTACATATCCTCAGAGTAGAATATTGGGATGTTCCTTATAGGTCATTTAAATGTAGCCTAGTGTTTGGCTTGCTTTAAAGCACAAGTGAGCAACTTAGTGTGTGCAAGCACCCCCTGAAAGCCATTTAGAATTATTTATTCATTTATATAAGAAGTTTTTGGAACCTCTCCCAGCCATAATACTGAGTTGTAGCCACACAGTTGCTGAAAATCAGCAATATCGTTTCCCATCACTCTGAGACAAACAAAAAACAAAAAACACACAAAAGCAGAAAGTATAAATCTTCCAATAACTATGTAACAATTAAGGAAACAAAAGTAAACCTTATTTTTCTTAAGGGAGAAAACAAAGCAAAGCAAAAACAACCCCCCAAAACCAGGAAAATTCTGTCTTGCCAGAGGAGAGCATATAACTTTCTAGTTTGCATAATCCTACCTTTTCACAGCGGCATTTAAGGAGGTAAAATGGCTGTGACCAGACTGTGACTGTATTGCTAGGAAAATTGATTGCATTGCCTGACATTGTCTGGTGTTATATATATATATAACAGATAAGAACACAGCAAACCCCCCAACCAATCAGAACACAGCCAAGCTCCCAACCAATCAGAACACACCTCCAACCAATCAAAACACAGCCACACCCCCAACCAATCAGGCCACACCTCCACTAGCAGTTAAAAGGAAGAAACAGCCGCAAGCTCACATTACTCTGAGAAGAACGAGGCCGAAGACACAAGCCTGAAGATGATGAATGAGACTTTGTGGAAACGTCGCCAGGAAACGTCCAATTCTACGCGGGAGAAAACCCGAATAACTGAAGATCCATATATATGTGTGTGTGTTTTCATAGATTTTCACGGTTATAAGTATGTAGGTTTGTGCATCTTCGGGTTTGTTCCCGTGTAAAGGTTTGCATATTTGTACAACATTTCGATAAAGTCTCATTTATCATCCTCAGGCCTAGTTTTAAGATCTGACCTGTTTGAGAGCAAAAGTTTTCTGTTCAACTGTTAGAATATATATAATGTAATATTATTATCACACAATTACCCAGATATTTAGACTGCATGTATGTTGTTCCAAGTACAGTAAAGCTGCCTTTTACAATTGACTGATGGAGGCTTTATGGCCAATGGTGTTCAATTGATGCTCCAGTTGCTTTCAGATTGCACCCAAGGAGCTTATTGCTATTAGTACTACCTTTGCTTTATTTTGCCACAGTCACTCTATTTCTATTTACAAGTCTTTGCATTTTGTGATTTTCTCCAGGTCTTTCTCTTTGCTTCTACTATTGTCAGATACCGCCACATCCATTATCAGACTAATATAATGGTTCATTGCAGTCAGCCAGATGTTTAGACTTGATTTAGCATTTTTATCCACCTATTGTTATTGATAGTTTTATATTTAATTAATCAGGGGTTGAATTAATATGTCTTGCAAGTGCTGTACCTGCATCTTGCATTCCAAATCTTGAACGGAGTGGGAGGATACACTTACAATGATCATATTTTGTTGGAAAAAAAGGATAAATCTGAAAAGGGAGCAAATCTGGCAGAAGTCTGTAAGGATAAAATATGTTTATGTTTATAACTTTGTTTTACAAAGGTAAATTCAACAGCAAAACCATGCAAACAAATAATTAAATTAAACCTCAAGAACCATTCTTGGAAAAAAGGACATATAATAATAAAGGATGTATAATCAATGTTTATAATAAAGGACATATAACCACTGTTTTCATATATTATAGTTTATTGCCCTTCGTCAGCTATGAAAATAAAAAACGGATCATTGATATGCTTGGTCTTTTGACATAAAGGCAGAAACATTTCAGAAGACTGAGAAGATCATTATACAAATATTGCTCCTACTCACACAAGCAAAGATGCTTCAAGACATTTTGATGCCTTATGCAGAAAGACAGTATCCACTAAAATTAATACAAGCTGGTATGATTGGGGGGGAAGGCTCTTACATGGTTTTTGCTGTTTCAACTGTAGCTTGCCCAGGACTTTCAGACCTTTCTATGTTCTTAAATGTCTGTAATGGCACATAATATAATAAATAATGATGATTTACCATCACAGAGAGCTATAATCTAACTCAGTGATGGCGAACCTATGGCACGTGTGCCACAGGTGGCACACGGAGCCATATTAGTCGGCATGCCAGCACAGCTCTGGTGCACATGCGTGCGCTGGCCAACTGATTTTGGGGCTGTTTCTCGCCTCCGGAGGGCCTCCAGGGGGGTGGGGAAGCCCATTTTTCGCTTTCCTCCAGGGCCTCTCTAGGAGTCAGAGGAGGGTGAAAATGGGCTTTCCCACCCCCCAGAAGGGGGCATGTGCCCATGTGCAGGGGGCAGGGCACATAGAATTATGTGGTGTGGGCATGCATGTGACTTCACTCCCCCACTCCCCCCACTTTTGGCCTGCGATGGCAAAAAGGTTAGCCATCACTGATCTAACTATACATGCTGGATCTGCAATAAGGTAGGATGTGGTTGACTCGTTTGTAATTTAGTGTAGGGCACAATCACAGCCATTGCATTCCAGCACTTCCTCTAAGGTAGCTTACTCAGTTTGTCTCAAGACAGTGTCCACTTTAACAGTCAATGTAACAAGTAAAAGGTGCATGTCTTCAGCAAAGTAATTATACTTTGTTGTTGTTGTTGTTAGTTGCAAAGTCATGTCCGACCCATCGCGACCCCATGGACAATGTTACTCCAGGCCTTCCTGTCCTCCACCATCCTCTGGAGTCCACCCAAGCTCATGCCTACTGCTTCAGTGACTCCATCCAGCCACCTCGTTCTCTGTCGTCCTCTTCTTCTTTGGCCCTCAATCCTTCCCAGCATCAGGCTCTTCTCCAGTGAGTCTTTACTTACTTTGTTTACTTTACTTACTTTGTTTACAAATGATACACATGGGCTCAGCTAACAAACAGCAATCAGAAGAAAGAAAACAACAGACCATGCAGATTGTTCCATACGTCAGATCAAGCAAAGAGGAAGCAACGGTTCATTTGAATATCTCAGATTAGTGGCCTAAGGAAAGAACAAATAATGTTATTCATTTTATTTTGACACGTTCGGATAAGAAAGTACCTTAACCAGGTAGGTTTGTTATCTGATAGAAAGTAAGAGCTCTTGGTAGTTAGCACACAAATACTGAGTTTATCCGAGTTTATACATTTATCTGGGTGATGTTTTTGAGCTTATTTTTTTGTGGAAGATAAAAAGTGCTTCTGCTATCATTCTTTTCTGAAACATGTCTTTCCCTTATTATTTTGAAATTTCTAGGCAGCCTACATTCTCAGTGTGAAAAATAATAACAATACAGAGGAGGTTCATGGTATTTTCCCTTTCAAATTGAACAGAGGTTTGGATTTCCATTAGTTTTTGTAGCAATATAGGAAAGGGGCAGGTACATTCATGTGCTAAGTATGGTGCCTGTGGTAAAATATATGATTTTGTGGTCATGTGGTCATGCCCCATGCTGAACAACATCTCTTTAGAACAGGGGTGTCAAACATGTGGCCTGCAGGCTGGATTCTGCCCGCAATAGGCCATGGAGTTGGCCCATGGACTGTCCTGGACATAGTGAGGGACCAGCCCCTGCCTCCCTGGGCCCAGCCACACCCATCCTGTTGGCTGCAATGGCCATGCCATGCCCACCCCACTCCCCAAGGGCAAACAAAATCCCAACATGGCACACAATGGGATTGAGTTTGACACCCCCGTGTTAGAAGCTGAACTTCCTTGTTTTAGAACAGAGGTGTCATGCCTCTGTCAGCGTCTGACTCAAAGCAACAGCTGGCAGAGAGAAGTGCGGGGGAGGCTGGAGCTGTGGATGAGGATGGGGAAGAGGCAGTCCAGGGTGGACCCAGTGGGCTAGAGGCAGAACAAGGGAGGAGGAGTTTGGAGAATGAACTGGGATCAGCTCCCCCACCTGATCCGAGGCAGAGACTCAGGGACAAGAGAGCTTTGGAAAAAGTTCTACTCAGGAGGAAGTGAGGAATGGGACACAGTTGTGCTGGGGGCTTTAAAACTAGCTAGCTTTGTAGGATTAATCACTGGAGTCAAAGGCTGTTTTTCAGTGTAGCTACTTTGGTAACTCTTTGCCTCCGAGATTCTGAATTCCTGTGTGAGATATCTCATCAAGCTTGGACAATGTTTATCACTTCCTAATTGTGAGTACTTTGCACTGCAGCCAGACTCGGTGCTTAATCTTGGCGTGTGTTTGTTTTGCTTCTGAAGACAAGTCAGCATTGCCGGACAATTATTTTAATTGTAAATAAAGATTGTTTTTCCTTTGATGCCTTTTCTTTCTGTTTCTGCATCAACCTGGGTTACCACAAGAGGTGAACAACTACAGCCTCTTTTACAACCTCTGGACTTCAATGCCCAGAATTCCTGAGTCAGGTCAGGAATTCTGGGAGTTGAAGTCCAAGGATCATAAAGGGACCATAATTAGCCATTCCAGTTTTAGAGTAACAATTTACTCATAGAAAGCCAAAGGACACAGGGGTGGCAGCCTTAAGAAAATTTGAGAAAATTTGAGAAAATTTGCCTGAAATACTAATCTTTCTTCAGTTGCATTTTATGCTAATCCCCATTCTATTTCAAAACCAATTGATTTAAAGTTATGTAAAGCGTCTTTCAGATCAGCTCTTAATACGTTTGTGAATGTTTCCTTGAGAGTTTCTTAGCAACAAGATGAAAGTGGGCTGCCATAGCTTTCTTTCAACATTTGATTCACTGATTTACTTTCCAGCTTGGCCCCTGAGACTTCTTGGTGAACCCCCATGCAAGTATCAAGCACTTTAAACCCTGGACGGCTTTTCAAAGTCAGCCAAAGTGAGTTGAGTGCTGTTGCCTCCTACAAAACACCTTGACTAGTTGTTTGAATAGGAAGGCAGGATAAAAATTGGACAAGTGAATTCGTCAATAGGAGTGTCGGGGCATATATACAGTTATCCTTTTATTCTGAGCAAAATCAAATAAAAGGATCTATCAGGTGTGCTCATAGAAGCCATTATGGTGGATTTTCTATAGGGCATAGCCAAAAACCACTTCGGCCATTCGCTTCGGCCAAATAACTGCCTCGAGTCCCTGGAGAAGGGGCGGTATATAAATTGAATTAATTAATTAATTAAATAAATAAATAAATAAATAAATAAATAAATAAAAATATTTGTTGATATTCAGAACCCGCAATTTTTTGTGCCGTTTCCAGATATTGATCAAACTATTGACTGTTGAATGGTCTCCTAAAGCAACTTCAGACTAAGCGGCTTGAGGACTGAAGCCGTTAGGCACATGATTAAGCATATTTGGCTTTTGGTCAACCATTTTTCCTTCTGAAAATAAATTCTGCAACAACGAACAGTGAAATGTAAAATGCAGAGGAAATATATAGGGGCAAAGCAGCACACTTCACTGGCAACGTATCTTCCTTCCCTAGGTGGCTCTGTGAAAATGCCCTCTTTATCCCTTGTATTTATTTGTATGTATGTTTTATTTAAGAGCATAAAAGCTTTTAGGGCATAGATTTGATAAAAAATGTATCAATAGAGCTGAAGATATGAGGTTCAATTGGTATCCTGACCTAGCCTCCCATACTTGGTTTATTAATATCAGAGCAGGGGTGAAATCCAGCAGGTTGTGACAGGTTCTGGAGAACCAGTATTGGAAATTCTGCTGTTAGAAGTAAAATAACTCCATCTGTGGGTTCTGCTCCAAGTGGGGAAACAGACACTGGAAACATGGAGACTGCTTGGAAAGATGGTTTAATG
>JANHFP010005610.1:25203-35673 GCA_032468135.1 Calamaria suluensis | reverse complement strand
TTGTTGGCTGTACACCGCCCCGAGTCCGCGAGGAGAGGGGCGGTATATAAATTTAATAAATAAATAAATAAATAATAGTTTTGTTCTATTCTTTATTCTCTACTCTACTGCACTCTACTCTACTCTTTTTTCTATTCTAAATTCTACTCTTCTTTATTCATTATCACACTTCTTTCTTATTCATGTGTTTGATTTTATGTCATAGAAAAGCAGCCCTGAAAAAAATTATGAGACGCCTAAAGCTCTCAGATATAGTGAACGTGATAGGCACTAGCCTCAACAAGCAACAATCATTCCTGGAAATCCAAAATGAGATTGTGTTATTGTTGTTGTTGTTTTTACTCAGGAATAGGTAACTGTAGCTGCTGGATGCACTTCTCTGTATTCAGTCTCAGAATGGTTTATTTTTCCAGGATTCAAGCTTTATTGGAAACAGTAATCCCACTCTGCCATTCAAGAAGCCAGTGTTATACAGTAGGCTAAAACAGCTTGTAAGAAATACAGGTAGTCCTTGACTTACAACAGGTCATTTATTGACCGTTCAAAGTGCAACAACATTGAAAAAAGTGACTTATGACCATTTTTCATCCAACCATTGCAGCGTCCCCATGGTTACATGATCAAAATTCAGACTCTTAGCAACTGATTCATACTTATGACGGGTGCTATTCCTGTCACAGGGTCATGCAAGCACCTTTTGCAACCTTCTGACAAGCCAAGTCAATGGGGAATCCAGATTCACTTAACAACAGATTTACTAACTTAACTGCAGTGATTCACTTAACAACTGTGGCAAGAAGGGACGTAAAATGGAGCAAAAATCACTAAGCAAAATTTCCATTAGCCACAGAAAAATTGGGCTCACTTGTAAGTTGAAGACTCCCTGTAGATAATTTTTTTTGGTAATTTGTTATTTGCAAATTAAAATAGGTTGTGGGTTTATCACAGTGTTTGTTAATCAGAGAATTTATTGAACAAACTGCAGTTGACAGAATTTACACATTTTGAGGACCACAAGGGGCAGATCTAATGAAGAAGACTAAAATGTGCATTTTGAAATGAGTTTTGCAGTTTTAAGAGTCAAAATGGGTGCTTAAAGCTCAGAGACTCAGCACGTCAATTTCCATTTTTAATTTGATGTAAAAATCTCTGAACTGCAATTGAAAATCTGCCATTTTGTCACGGAATGTCGGTGCCATTAATATTTTCTACCCTGTTGCTAAGCCATAAAGAAAGGTTTATTAAATCCCAGTGAATTAATTCCCATAGCATGTAGAACACAATGAGTGGATATGGTTAATTAACTTTAGCCTTGAATGACTGCTTGGCTAATTACTCCCCACTTAAAATAGGCACTCCCTATTTACAAATTACAGTCCACATACCTCCGTCATCTGCAGGCTATACCATAAAATGGAATACATGTCATTCCTCCATTCCCCTATCTGTCATGCAAGTCAGGGGTGTCAAACTCAAGTGCTTAGATTTGGCCTGTGACGTCGCCCTGGAAACAGCAAAGGACCAGCCTGTGGTGCTTCTGCCAGTGAAAACAAAGCTCCATTTTTGCTGGCAGAGGGCTGCAGGCGGCCATTGCAGGCAAAAACGGAGCTCAGGAGCATCTTTTTGCTGGCAAGAGAGCTTGGCCCAGCACAGGCGCCCTGACACAGGTGACATCAGGCTGGCCACACCCACCCTGGCCCCTGAGATCAAACACAACCCTCAATTAAATTGAGTTTGACATCCCTGATGTAAGGGATTTAAGGCCATGTGGTAGCAGACAGTAAAGACTCAGCTTGATTTTGAAGTTACATTGCTTTATTTCCTCTTCTGCTTGTGCAGTCATGGATTTGTAGAATGTCTAGAGTAGGAACAGACACATTATTTTTGTGCACGAACCAAAGATGCACACGTGGGAACAGTAAGAAACGCTAGCCTCAAACAAGAAGGTCAGGTGCTTTATTTCATCAGAGTGTTACAACCGAGTGTTAAAACAGTGAATCAGAAATTGTGGGTCCGAGCAACAGAAAAATTCTCCCACATCAACGAAAGAATTCAAAAAGATACATACTGAAAGGCAAAGGAAGTGTGAGGTTAAGTCACGTTATGTCAGATTTTAAAAACCAGCTGAAAATAAAATTAAAAAAAAAAACATTTGGAAAAACGTTAACACTTCCCCCCTCCCCCAACCATCTTTTTAAGCTTCTCTGTAAGAAATTCATTAGCTGTACACTGGAAATGGTCATGTGATTAAAATATTCTGACAACCTCTCTCTCTCTCTGTGCTGCTGATGCTGCTGGAATTTAACCAAAATACCACATATTCTCATATGCAGACTCATAACAAACAATTTTTCAGTTCAAAGTTCACATTCTTTGGCATCTCAGTGTTAAAAAGTCATTCTGTGAAGGAGTTGGGCAACCTCCAAATTTGATATATAAATAAAACAACTGTACAAATAAAAATATAAATATGTGTCAGCTTTCAAATCCAAGTTTTGTTTTGTTTTTTAAAAAAACCCCAACAACCTCCAAATACAATAAATAACAAGGCCAATTTGGTGTGCTGTTTTGAGAGGCAGGGCAGAATTATTTACTTTTTACCACAGTCTTCGTCTCTCTGATTGTTCCATAAAAATTTAGCTGGCAATCCATCATCCTTATATACTTGATAATCCTCTGTATTACTCATCCTCACTCTACATTTAGGAATTCAAAGTTTAAGTCTTGAAGCACCTCAGTGTTTCCACGTGCGCCTTTCAACCATTCCATTGATCTCTAAATCTCACCCTGAGGTCTTTCCCAAGAGCCACAGAGCCATGCAAATCTTGAGTTTGAAAACAATTGTATCCCTTCCTGAATTGAGGCCAATTCAGGGAGGGATACAGTCTAGGTGTCCCAGGTTTGAGAATCTAAAATGTCTTGAAAGTAGCTTATTTGTAGTACAGAGAATCAATCCAATGATTAAATCACATTTGGAAAGAGCTGATAACTAGATCTGAAATCAATGTTCATAATTAACCCAGAAAACAAGAGCGGCTTTTTAATTTTGCCATTTCACCCCTCGATGGAGAAAGAATAAAGGCTATTTTTTATTTTGTAATTATGGATGTAAAGAGTGACACTGATAAGGCAGAGAGCCTGAGTTCCTGGAAGAATAACTATGCCACTATATCTCCCAAGGCTGTAAGAAAACAGCCTAATATATGTTGACTTAGAATGGTGGCTGGGGAAAAAACCTTGTAAATAAGCATTGATTTCTCTATAATTCAAAAGAGGTATCTTTTGCTCAATTGTGTCTACTGCAGAGATCTTCAAACTTGGCAGCTTTAAGACTTGTGGACTTGTGGACAATAGACCACCTCTGGTCTATTGACTAAACTAAGATTTGTACGAATCTAATTCTCTAGAGATGAGTTGGCATACCTGGCCTTGCCAATGGAAATTTCATCTCAAAAAATAAAAATATAAAAATATTTAGATTAGTGCCTCAGATTGTTTTGATTTGGGCCCTTTTAACACAAAATCTAATAAGCCAAAACCTTCATGTCATCTTTCAAAGATTTTTTTTTAAAAAAAAATCAAATGCAAGTATTAAATGCTTTTTCAGATTAGTATTAAACATTTTGAATAGCAAATGACATCAAATATGGTGCACAAATGGTTTTCATCCTACTTTCTGGGGAATTTGGTTCATTGGAAGGTTGCAGAAGTTTTGGACATTCATCTACCTGTTTGTGATGAAGGAATTTAGGACCAAATGTATTCCAGTTTTACAACAGGAATAGGAGAAACTGTGCATCTAGCATTTTGCTCTCTGAAAGATTCATTCTATTGGCAGTAATAATCAGTGCAAGTGATGGGAGTAGGAAAAAAATGTGAAGTAGTTAATTTCTACCAGCCCGGAGCTTTTAGGAACTCAACTTTCAGCCTTCAAAGGACCCTTACTCAGCCTGCATTGCTATCTGATATTGTAGCATAACTGTTCTGTCTTACATTGCAAGAGAATGCCTTTGTAGAAGATATTCACCACTTCCAAGAACGGTTCTGGTAATTTAGAGGAGACAAGTGCCTTGTGTAGAAAAGAAGGCAAAACGCTCACCTCTAGTTCCATTTGAATATCATTTTCCATTCTTCTTTTTCCTTCCTCCCTCGCCACACCTTGGTGCAACACAGATGACGCTGCATTCAAACAATATGGTGAGTGATGTTGTTTTCCACACAGTGAGGTCATAAAAGTAGGAGTTGATCTGTATATGCCAATGAATGAGAAGAGACCTCTTATCTTTGAACATTCAAGAGGACTCAAGGACTACTTCAGAAAAAAAAATAAAGACCCACCACAGAATATTTGGCTCAAGCAGCAGAGGCTGCCAGCCCAATATTTCCTTTAGTGCTACTTAAATGTGAAAGCTCAGATTTAGATGAACAATGTTACTCATACCCGGAACAGAGTCGGAGGTGTTTTCACAATGTTACAACAGAACAGCCAAACCTTGAACAAAACAGGTAATATAAAAGTTAACTTCTGCAATGCAAAGTTAGCAATGGCACTGATGTGAAACACTGTACACACGTGTATGCGCACACACAGCACAACCATATACACGTCGTCTCGTAGCAAAACACATTTTAACAAGCCACCATTGTTATTCACCGACTTTTGTTTTTTAAAGAACAAGTTCTTAAATATGAGGGAGCAGCATAAAGGGAACTGTTAACAAGGCATTCAAAGAACATTAAGGTCATCCCAGTCCTGGATGAGGAGAAAGAGGTTAACTGGCTACTCCTTTCTATTTATCTTCAGAAAGAGACTGGTAGATGGAAGTAACTTTGGGGAATCAAACAGATCATTCCTCACAGATTGAATCCAAGACCCAGGAAGTGTTCAATCCAAGTTAGGATTAGTCCTAACATGTAGGTTCAAACATCTGTTTATCCCAATACCATGACTGCTATGCCAAGATAGTCCACAAGTGTTTCTTCTTCTTTGCTGTAATGTTTTAGAATGATCTAGATCTTCTGTTTTCCTACACATGTCCCATCTGAATGCACTTGATGCTATTTGCTTCCAACAAAACAGAACAGAATCTTGTTTAAGCAACATTTCATATCTATGTTGTCTAGTTGCTTGTTCCAGTCTTTGTTTTTTCCAGGTGAATTCCAAAACATCAGAAGAACATGGAACTCTCCGGCAAAACTACAGCGAAAAGTAACAGGATGTGGGTGCAGCCCACACGGGAATGGAAAATGTCAGCCAACACAATACATTCTTAGTTTTAGTGCCAGCATTTCCATATCTTAAAGCTTCAGGCCTAAAATGAGACTACAGGGAACTCTTTGGTAGAGATTCCTAAATTGGCATGTCTGAACATTCTTGTTCATCCCATTTTTGGATAGCAAAGCTTAAGTCAGTGGAAGGAGAACCATTATTAAATATGGAGGCATGATATGAATGAGAGAGGAGTGTATTTTTAAATAAACAGGACTTGAAGAATACCAGCAGGTAATCCCAGGGCCACCAAATTTGTTTTGCTAAAATCTCTCAGGTGCCAATAGATCTGACCTTACAAAACCATTTCTTGTAACATGTTATATTTAAATTGAGTTGCAAACCTGTTTGCACACTTTATGGATTTGCCACACATCAAGATGCAATTATTCTGCCCCATTCCATGGAGGACCACAACACTTTCAAGCATACAGTTTGGGGGATTATAGTCTTTTACTATAATCATGAGCTAAGGCTGATGTGTTTAACTCTGAATTACCTGGTATAAAGGACTCTGCTGCAACACCCTGGGGACTCTCTTATTTTTCTCCAGGTAGCAAAATCTCAAAATGTCACCCATAATGCACTGTTGCAAAATATGATTGGGAACTCTTCTTCAACCCTAACTTGCTTCATTAACTAAATGTGATGTCAGTTAAGTCGTGTAGAAGCATTTATATTAGTCCATGGGCTTGAACTAATAAGCAGACAGTGCCTCTGTTTCCGAAGATGCATCCTCAACTGTTTGGAGAAGATGACCCATGTCTATCTCTTTTTTAAAAATAGCAATCTGACTCACTAGATTACATCTAATTTGGTTTTTAAGCCCATGCTATCTGATTGAATCTTGGTGTAAGGGATGTTTATTATTGACTGGGTTAACTAAAAACACTAAATGCAGCTTACAAAAACGCTACCTCGAGACATTACTATACCCAAAGACAGAAACCATGTTAACATTATGGTCAAACTCTCACTTGTTAAACTAACGGCTGGATTCTCACAGAGGCCTAAGTCACCGATTACCCATTTTAGCCTTACCTACCAACTTGAGGATATGCAGTATAATCAATCAAAACCATGTACTGTATGAACTTGAGGAGTTTAACAATTCTGGAAGATATGCTATTCCTACCTATGCAAGAACCAGAAAAAGGCCAATAAAAAGAATGATTAAAGAGGCACTCTTTATATGAACAAGAGACAAAATGAAGGAGCAGCACACTGAGAGATTCAAACGCTATTGAGTGGTGTGGTGAGATACGAGAGCCAAAAAAAGAGAGAATGCCTGCCCTTTCTGTACTCAAAAATCAATCAAGGTCAACAGCTTGGAGGGCTGGTGTTTCAATTTCATTGCCTGATTCTTTTCTTTTGACATCTTTGCTGTTCAGCATGTGATAGAGAAATGGATCGATGTGATGCACACTTGGCTGGGAATAGTAGAGTTGTGCTCCCATGTTGTCAAAATCATGAAGGTTAAATAGCACACTCAATCAGAAAGCTGCTTCAGATTTATGGATATTCTCTTGGAAAACTAATGCATAACTATGGTATAATAAGGAGACCGTTTGAACGTCAGGAGAAGCAAGAGATGTTATTAAACATCTCTTAAATTAGTTATTATTAAATTATTAAATGAGTTGATGCTCAGAATCAACCCAAATTTGAAAAGGTTAAAAATGTCCCCGTCTGTCATCCTGTCAAGCAGACCACCTAGTCTGAGAAGAATTGGGGAAGCAGGTAGTTTGAAAATATAGTGTCCCATGGGGAAGAGAAGCCAAAGGGGGCTAAGAGGCTGGTAAAAAGTTAGTACTATTGGAGTCTAAGACTGGAGGAGGAGGAGGAATCAGGCAGAGATGGAACTAGCAGTCTTAGGCTGCCTAACAGATGTAGATTTAAGAGTGAACCAAAATATCTGAATAGAAGTTGCCACATAAATCATTATGAAAGGAGAATAATTCAGCCGGTGCAGATGCCCATAGAGAGAAAAGGCTCAAATCAAGATTGCATTAGCTATGAGACACTGACAGCTATTTTTTTTTATTATTATTATTTTTTACAAAGCCCTTGGTTAACTGTCTGGGGGAATTTTGTAGCTGCAGCTTAGGAAAGGTATACTGTTGTATTACCAGAAGCATAATTATTAAAGGCAAGGAAATAGTTAATCTCAGGATTGTACAGCAATTAAGCTGTAAAGCAATTTGCCATATTTCAGTCTCGTTTCAGTCTCCTAGGCACCATCTGCTTTCTAGTATCCATCTTTGATATACTTCAAATAATAAAAGAAAAAAGCTCAATCTATTCAAAGGGCAAGATTCTTGAGTGCTTTCATCTTGCCTGGTCAATCCTAAGAAGTGATGACAGGCATATTTTGCCTATTATTTCTGCTATAAAATATGGGCCATTTTAGTCCAATATTTAGTAGTACAATATGATTTGTTATCTCCTGACTCATTCCCTTTGCCATTCTTCCATTGTACTTTCTTGTGATTGCAATAGCGCTTAGACTTATATACTGCTTTACAGCCCTCTCTAAATAGTTTAGTCAGTATATTGCCCCCCAAACTATCTGGGTCCTCATTTTACCCACCTCAGAAGGATGGAAGGCTGAGTCAACCTTGAGCCTGGTGAGATTAGATCTGCAAAACTGCTGGCAGCCAGTGATCAGCAGAACTAGCATGCAGTACTGCACTTTAACCACTGGGGCACTGTGGCTCATTCTTGTGATGGGATTGCTCAACTTCTACCGAGGTCAAGTGGATCAGGTCCAGAACAGAGTTCTCAGTCTCTTTTTCAAGTGTTGCATGGAAGTTTCATTTACTCTGTATTTTCTAGAGTTACACTGCATCTGATGGTGGGAAAAACAGGTGAGAGACTCCTGAAAAGCATGTATGCTATGCATACATATTTACCCTATAGGAACAAAATAAACTCTTATTTTGAATCAGCTCACTAGTTTATCAACTAATTTTATATCCAAATCGACTAGGATTTACCAGCCCTAACTGGAGATATCAGGTTTTGTCTTGGGACCCTTATCACTGAGTATTTGGGATACATATACATATTCTATTCAGAAATGGCAGCAGATGGATCGCTTACAAGAATTTGAAATATGGCACAGAAAAATTTGTTTCCTGAAGCTCAACAGTGTGTTCAACACATGGGATAGGACACTGTGAGTAGCAGCAGTGAAGGTTGCTTCAGTGGGTTTATGATGATGGTGGCAGGAGGATGCAAACTATCCCTTCAGTTTCTTTAGAAGTTATGGTTTTCTGCAAAAATAGGAGAAAAAAATGCTGTTGTGTGGCCACAGAAGATGGGTGCCACATTTACAACAGCAGGCCTACATTGAATCCAGGGTTCAATTTTTTCACCACTGGTTTCCACGTTCGTGTTGCGTTGCCTCTATTGAAGTCTCTGATATATAAGTAAAATTGAGACCTACTCTGGTGATGAGCCAGTGATAGAGCTGTCTGGATGAAAAGATATTGGGCTTAAGGCACCCAAGAGATTCCCCAGTGCACAGCTATGGGCTCATCCCTTTGACTCTTATTTGCCCCAAGAACTGCAGATGTGGGTGCTGCCACATCAGAAGGCTGCCTTTTCAAGAAGCAGATGTGGTTGCTGTCAATGAGGCCCTTTCTCACCGAGATAAGCTGGAGCTTCCCCACTCTGCTTTATTGCACATTTTTTTGTTGCAAAGTAAACATTAAGACACAAGCTCATTTTCCTGTCCAGTGTCACCTCCGCAATGATGATTTGTTGGTACAAATCATTTTCTCTACTTTCAATGTTTCATGAGTGGATACAAACAAGAGGAACGAGCAGAAAGTTCCCCATGGGAGACAGAAGCTGCCAGAGCTTTGTGAATTCCAATCCTCTCCATCAATTTGAACCATGAAGCTGCCAAGTGCAACTCAAAGAGCAAATGCCTACAAGCTCTTTGCAGGATGCCAGAGGCCTGGTGGTGCAATCCCAGCTCTTGTTATGGGACAGACTCAAACTTATGAACCCCCCCTCTCATCCAGGCTATGGAGGGCAGATGCCGGTCATGGTCTTTATCTGACTCGGGCTGGCTTTGGGCACGCTCTGGCTTGGGGGCCAAGGATGGTGGGTCAGGCTGCTGGACGGACATAGTTCTTCGGAGGTGGTTCCTCTTGCGCAGGAAATCAGGTTGAGAATGAAGACCAAAGCTGCCTTTCCTTAGGATCATGCGGGAGTTGTTCTTCTTAGGCCGGGAACGGAGGCTGAACTCCAGGGAAGCCAAATGGGCTGCATAACCTTCGCTGATAAACTGGAGGGGAGAAGGAAAACAAAGATGGCGGACGTTTAGCATCATCTGTGGCATGGAGGAAGGGAGTAACTTAATGCAGATACTTCACTGATCTTCGGTCTCCCCAAACCCACCCCACCCAGGAGTCTCCACACAGCCTGTTTTGGATTCAGGTAAATGCAGGACACATGTGGATGCTTGGGGAGGGCAAAAACTCCACCTTAGGCCACACCCACCATAGCCACACTCACCCACCCACCAGGCAGAGAACCCCTAGGTAAAATGTTTGAAGCCCCCCCCCCCCGCGACGAAAGCCATATTTAAGAGTGCACAACAGAATAAAGTGTTGTTAACAAGATAGGGTGCACCAAGCATTGTCTGGCAGGGAGGAGAATTAATGCAACATACAGGCTCTACACAAGATTAGAAACAATCCCTCTTCATTCAATTCACTGCCTCGTCGAATTGCTAGCGATAGAAGCAAATTAGAAATAACTACGTGTGGTCAAAGAGTAGGCTGCTGTTCCTTTCCTAAACCAATTACTGGTTTTTTTTCTTAATAGAATAGGGAAGAAGACGACATATGAAATCAGCTTGATAAAAGAAGAAACACCATGTGGCCACAGATCAGCAAAATAACACCAGAGTACTTTTCAGCTGTTTGGTTTTGTTGGCTTAAATTAGGAAAAACTAAGGGCATTTTTTCCCCCATGGAGCAACACAAAATCTTTAGCCAAGACACAGGCCATCTCCGGACAGCAGCTGCTCCTGAATTCCTGAATGGGAGGGATGAACAATTTGCTATTAGAGTTAGCAAGAGTGGTAACAAGATCCCCCCGTTTTGCACAGGTGACTCCACTCTTGCGCGAGCTGCATTGGTTACCAGTGGTGTACCGAGTTCGTTTTAAAGTCATAATTATGATTT
>JANHFP010005605.1:30325-45423 GCA_032468135.1 Calamaria suluensis | reverse complement strand
AGTTTTTACACTACACTATTAGTGGTTACAGATCAATCTTAGATATGGGAGTTCATTGCTTACCTCTTTATCTGCTTAAATTAAATTCAAAATGCAACAATTAATTCTCAGAGCTGTCCAATAAAATGTTATTTCTAATTCACTCCCCCCCACATTTATAGAAGATAAAATGATGAAGTATAGAATTTATCTAAATCATACAGTATATATGTGATTTAATTGGGATAACAGACCCTTGAGTGGGACTCCAGAGCTTTTGTGTATTGATCTAAAGCAGAGTTGTCAAACTTGCGGTCCACAGGTCAGGTGTGTCCTGTGTTTCCCATACTTACACCCGGTTTAGCAAAGGGGAAAAAAGTTGTTATACATCATGTGATGACACCATGACAACACGAGTTTGACACCTCTGATCTAAGGGCTCAGGTTATGGAAACCAGAACTGATAGGCACACAGGTTTAGAAAGGGAAAAAAACAGAACATCACTGACTGTTAAACTAAATGTTTATATATAGAGAATAGAGAGTATATATATAGAGTATATATATAGAGAGTATTTTGGCAATGTTTCAACAAGGTCTCACTCGTCATCTTCAGGCTGGTGTTTTCGGCTTCGTGTTTGTATGAGCACAGCAAATTCACGCTTGCTCGCACAAGCATGAAGCTGAAAACACCAGCCTGAAGATGATGAGACCTCGTTGAAACATCACCAAGATACTCTCAATCTTACACAGACACAGACACAAAGATATACATATTTGTGTATATATATATATTTATGCCTCTCCATGGAGGTTCTCCATGGAGGTTCTCATGGAGTGCCTCTCCATGGAGGTTCTCAAGAGAACTAGCAAGGTGGGAAGAGAAGAGCTTTTGAGATGCAGTTTATATTTGTAAACCTCTACATTCTTCAAGGCATTCTTCACTTGCCTTGTTGCGCTGTCTGTCCATGGGCCAGTGAAAATGAAAGGCAATATGTTACTTACTGACATTGTTTCTGTGAAAACTCTGCAACCATCATGTCCAGGGATCATGCCGCAGGTATTTTGTTAGCAGCATGTTGAACACAGGGACGTTTCAAATTTATTAAATTGAAACTCTTAATCCTGAACCAATCTATTCCACCGGGCAAGAAAGAAAAATACAACACCAATAACTTTCAACCACTCTGTAATGTGCTTGTGCTCAGAGTCTCACTACACATTTAATTGCAGCCAATCGCTTTTTAATCTGGCAGGAAACAGCATGGATATCAATAAGATACACAAAGACAAATAGATACACACACAATAGATACATACACACAGACACACACAGACTTGTAAAGATACACCATCTCCTTTGACATCTCGGGGGAATATATGAATATAGCATATGGGTATATTTTATCTAGCTTTCTCCCAAAACCCATGGATTCTTCAATAGAGCAAATCCACTGCCATTTGGTACGTTGCTGTCCTTCACAATAAAAAGAACAAGAACATTTCAGTGGATAAGCTGCAAAGGATTTCAAGGCCATGAACAATGTAAGTGTTATAAGAAAAAAAGATGCTGTTTGACATGGATTTTCCATTAGAGCATTTATTCCTCAAAAACAAAAGCTACATATAAAAAGAGGAAAAAAAAACATTTGCGGGCGGGGGAAGGATAATATCACTGATACCAATTCCACTTTGTACATCTCAGTTTCAAAGCAACCAAGAATAATAAGAATAAAAAGATAGTTAAGCAAGATTCAGAATCCTTCTTGTTGAAAATTCCACTTGTGAAGTTTTGCTTTCATATACATTTTTCCTTTCTACTGCCTGTTGTGGGCTGGTCCAGAAATGAGTATATGTGCCTTATATCTCCACTTTTATGAAGTTTTATTGATTGGGACAACAAATTGGTCACAACTGGTCAATGGTTTTTTGAGCAACCATATAGATATTCTTTAGGACTATTCTGAAAGGAAACAGAATGATGAGCACCCTATGCAAAATCTTCTGTTCACCTCTGCAAAAATAATAAAAGAGATACTGGGGTTCTCCAGGATTAGATCTGCAATAGTAGATTTGTTGAATTTTGAGAGTTTGGGGGCCACACTCAGTCCTCATTTGTATTCCACAGGTTTGAAAGAACCTTAGTTAAAACTGACTTTCACCATCCCCTGGGAAGACAAAAGCAACTTCAACTCACCTGACAGACATCAGAACGAATTCCCGTCTTCCAGAATCCTTGGCTGCTGAGCTCAACAGTTACTTCCCGCCGCATGGTGTTCTTCTGTCTGATTTTTTGCAGGGCTTCCTTCAGAGAAAGAAAAAGAGAACTGTATATTACTAAGGGATCAACATTCCCTTTGAATTTATGGAAAAACTTGAGTCTTGATAAAGAAACATCCTTCATCCGTTCTTTGGATTCTCACAATGGAATTTATCAGTGAAATCAAAAAATATATACCTGAGAGTCTGGTCTATCTATTGGCAGCATAGGACAACCCCATTCTAACACATCTTAGGACAAGGGTCGGCAATCTTCAACACTCCAAGAGCCATTTAGACCCGTTTCCCACAGAAAAGAAAACACCGGGAGCCACAAAAACCCTTCCCATCCTGGACTATTTCCTGAGCGGCCATAAAACTAGCATGTTTATTTATTTATTTATTTAATTTATTTATTTATTGTTTCAATTTATATATACCGCCTCTCTTAATATGTAGTTAAATCAAATGTTACTTTTTATTCTGAATTTTTTCTTTCCTTGGATTTATCCATAGGTGGCCTATGGGAGTTGGAAAGCTCAATAAATTGTGTGCTGGCGGGTGTTGCACACCTGCGGTTGTCACATATATTTTGAGTGACAGGGAGCCACAGCAGAGGGGTGAAAGAGCCACATGCGGCTCTAGAGCCACAGTTTGCTGACCCCTGTCTTAGGAGAATGGGTAAATAGGAGTGGGTATATTAGTGCCACAATCTGGCATGCAAGTATGCAAAACCAGGAAGGGCTGGTGGAAACCCTTGAAATTAAGCCTGGGTGCATCCGAATGGTACACTGTCTTACAGGGAAAAATAAATAGGCTGTGACGAAGGAAAAGATGCATCACAAAGTATTTCCTATATTATGTGTGCCTCAGCACCTGCTTCCACCCCCCCCACCCCCCTCCAAAAAAACCCGTCACTTTGCCAGCTCCCAGTAAGGCAGTTAAGAAAAAAAGAAAGAAGCATCTGCTCTAATGTACTTGGGGATACGCTAAGTTTTAGAAGGGAAATAGTTCAGCTGCCGGTTTTCTTGCAAACCCATCTCATTCTTCTCAATAAATCTTGCTAAAGAGACTCTCTGAGAATTGTGCTTGGAAAAGAATTACTTTCAGTTTAGGCAGATGCTAAAGAGCCCCGCAGAGGGCAGGATTCCCACCACAGAACTACCTATTGTAGCGGGCTATAAAGAAGTTCCTGCAAGCACAAATCCACATGTGCAAATCACAGGCACCACAATGAAGAATAATGAGGAGAAGCAAGTGTTTAGATGTCTCTTTATCTTGCTGAAATCTTTTTACAGTAGGCTTCTGTTAAAACGACTGCATGAGAGAAGCCAACCAAAAATAAAAATAAAAATGAAGCAGAGACATTTTCAGGAAGCAACCAGTCAGCACAGGTGATAAAAATCTAGAAACAGAGATTTACAGAGATTTGCAGGATGATAAATGTCAAAGCACCACTCCTCCTCTCTTTCTGGTTTGCAGTGAAATGTAATCACCCACAAATCCTACCTGCTATAATTTTAACAACAGCATGTCCATTATTCCCTAGAAAGAAATTTCTTTTTTTTTTTAATTAAAAAAAAAAGTTCTTGTCTTCTATTTGTTCTACATTGCAGCAACGGCTTTCCGTAAAGTTGAAAATAGTCTACAGTATTAAAACAAATGGCTTTGTTTGTCAAAGCCATGGGGCTGATTTATTAGTAGGGTATGAACCTTCCCACTTAAAGAGAAGAAGCCAAAAGCTGATTTTGCAAGACTTTATGCTTGTAAAACCACGAAGGCCAACACAAATGGAATGTGACACATGGTTACCCAAGGCTGCTAAAACATTAATTGGAAGAAGTGTCATTGCATAGAGCTCTTTTTCTGAGTAAATATCTTCAGGTTTACACTACGTGATTAAAAAAATAAAATAAAGTGTGAACAGATTCCTTATTTCTCCAGTACAAAACTACTTAGAAATACAGTAATGTCACTTTTTTTTAGAAAAAGGAGACAATATTTTGCTTTTTTAAAAAGGAACGTGACATTTTTTTATCTTTATTCTTCCCCTTTTGCTTTCCCCAAGTCTCAAACCCATGAAGTTGTTATGTTGCTATTATTTTCTAACCATGATTTTAGAGTAGAATTTTCTCTTTTCCTATAGGTGAGATGCCAGAATTCAAAGATTAGAATGCGGTCTCTCAGTCTTGACCAAGTCCATAAATACGCATCCATCTTAATTGGAGATACATTTTAAGAGTCGTTAGTGGTATAGGAGAGCATCCTGGTTTTAAAAGGAAATGTGTGGTTGCAACATTTTACAAGTAATGCATGGTATATAATAGGATTCTGCTATTAAAAGGAAACCCAAGGTTGGATGCATGACAGCTATTACATTGCCTAAAGCAACTCCTTTTCTTGTTCAGAAGATGTAAATACTACGGAAGGGAATTTTAATGTCCCTGGACTCTAGGATGTTTCACACAGGCATATCACAAGCACTGACTACAGCAACAAGTCTTATGATTTGCTTAAGGGACTCAGCTATCAGCAGTCTTTGAACAAAGCAGGTCTTTGTCTGCTCAAATAACCTACCCCCCCTTTTTTTACTCATAGAACTCATGGGTTTAAATGTGGTTTGCTGAATTGAGCAATCAAAGACTGAAACTAAAGGTACTCCCTGATTTACAACAGTTCATATAAACATTATCCAAAGTTACAACTGAGCCGAAACAGGGAATTATGAGTGGTTCTTATGCTTGTTACCATTGTGGAATCCTTGCAATCACATAAGCAAAATTCAGGGTCTTCACAACCAGCTTGTATTTACAATAGTTATCCCAGGGTCACATGGTTGCAATAAACAACTTCCCAGTGGGTTTCCAACAATCAAAGTCAATGGGGAAAGCTGATTTTGCTGAACAACCATATGATTTGCTTAACAACCACAGAAAAATGATTGTAAAATCAGTCGCAATTCACTTAGCAATCACATTGCTTAGCAACAGAAGTCCCAATTATGGCCTTAAATTGAGGAATACAGTACATTTTAGCACTGTGCATTTCTATCATCTCTTAAATACTCCAAACAGCTGGAAGTGTGGCTCACAGAAAAAACTAAGATTAATTAGGTTTCGCGCGCACATATGTGCTAGTCGTTCCCGACTCTAGGGGGCGGTGCTCGTCTCTGTTTCAAAGCCAAAGAGCCAGCGCTGTCCGAAGATGTCTCTGTGGTCATGTGGCCAGCATGACTAAATGCCAAAGGCTCACAGAACGAGTTTACCTTCCCACCAAAGGTGGTCCCTATTTTTTCTACTTGCATTTTTACATGCTTTTGAAACTGCTAGGTTGGCAGAAGCTGGGACAAGTAATGGGAGCTCACCCCGTTACGAGGCACTAGAAATTCAAACTGCTGAACTGCCAACCTTTCCAATCGACAAGCTCAGCTGTCTTACCCACTGAGCCACCACATCCCTGTTAAGAGTGATAGTACTGGAGCATTAAAAAGATAAATGTAGGGCCCCATGGATTGTAGACCTGATCATGCCTGCAACTGCAAGCAGATTGCCTATATAAGTAGACTTTATATAGATATGTATAATGAAATATGGGACTCATTTACACAAAATAAGAGTATGTTATAAAAAGCACCGCTTTATATAAGTGTAAGTCAGTCTCAGCGTCTTTCTCTCTCCTCTCTCTGCCTCTGTCTTTCTCATGTTTGCATTAAGTGATTATACAGAGAAATATCACTGTCCTCAATTTACAACCACAATTGACGCCAGCATCTCTGTTGCTAAGCAAAACAGTTGGTAAGTGAGTTTTGACCTCTTTTATGATCTTTCTTGCCACAGTTGTCAGGTTGAACCACTGCAGTTGTTCCGTTTGTAACACGGTTGTTAAGTGAATCTGGCTTCCCCCATTGACTTTGCTTGTCAGAAGATTGCAAAGGATGATCACATGACCCCAGGACACTGAAACCGTCATAAATATGAACCAGTTGCCGACCGTCCAAATTCTGATCATGTGACTATGGGGATGCTACGGTGGTAGTAAATGTGTAAAACAGTTATGTCCCTTTTTTCAGTGCCGTTCTAACTCACTATACAAATAGTTGTAAGTCAAGAACTACCTGTATTGTTCTAACAACATATTCTTTGTTTTTTTTCTGTTGTCGGCTATTTTTTGTAAAGCACTTGTTATGTATTTTTAACAATGTATGTATCTTGGTGCTTTGTTTTCTTCTTTTGTTATTATTTAAGGTGTTTCTATCTTTCTCTAGGCCCTGCATGACACCAAAGCAACAAAATCAATCACTGCCAGAGTTTTCATCTGCATAAAATTAGAGATCACGAAGTAGATTGCAGAAGAGAGAACTCTTCTCCTCCCTTCTTGCTATTCGGATTTGCATTGATAGCAGCATTCAAGGAACCCCAGAAAACCACCCTCCTAAAGCATCTGAAATCTATTGCTACCCTGGAATAATCTCTTGTGTTTGTGTTCCTATGGATGCTGTTGTAGCTGGATCCCAGGTGCTGATGGAGTGGTGGGACATATATCCCTCCCCTCCCAAAAATATCCCTCCCTATAACTATTATCCCATCCACAGTGAGAAAAGGAAGGGCAAGTGATGGATCTGAACTGCAGAACTTCACAAAATGCTGTTTTATTTCTGAAAGTGCAGCTAGTTCTCAGTTAACTACCGCAATTGTTACCAGCAACTCCATTGCTAAGCAACATGATTGCAAAGTGAAAAAAAAATAAATTACATGATTCTACTGACTCACTCCAGCAGATCCGGCAGTTCTAATTGGGGTCATTAAGCTTGATGTCATGTGATTATGACTTGTGACTTCCCCACTGAGTTTGTTTGCTGGAAGTTGGCAGCGAAGAGTCACAGATAGTGACCATGTGACCGTGGGCACTGTGACTATTGACATTGTATGCTGGTTGCCAAGGACCTATATTGTGACTGTAAGGACAGTATGACAGCTGTAACTTTGAGGACCTGTTGTTAAGCCTTCTTGTTTAGTGCCATCATTACTTCAAATTGTTCCTGAATCAGTGGGCATTAGGCAAGACCACTTGTACATATAGGATTGTGTCAAATTTAATATTCTGAAGTATAAATTGCCACCTTTTGCAACACTACTATAGAGGCAATATAGATAAAGTAACACATATTCTTTAATGATATTAGGTAGGTGGATAGTAAAACACTCTATAATCTGTCAATAAAGGTTTTCCTTGCACATATGTACTAGTTGTTTCCAACTCTAGGGGGCGGTGCTCCTCTCTGTTTCAAAGCCAAAGAGCCAGCGCTGTCCGAAGACATCTCCATGGTCATGTGGCTGGCATGACTAAAGCATGGAACGCTGTTACCTTCCTTCCAAAGGTGGTCCCTATTTTTTCTACTTGCATTTTTACATGCTTTCGAAACTGGCAGAAGCTGGGACAAGTAACGGAAGCTCACCCATTACACAACACTATGGATTCGAACCGCTGAACTGCCGACCTTCCGATCCACAAGCTCAGCTGTCTTACCCGCTGAGACACTGTGTCCCTAATCGATCAATAGAAACCACATAAACTCTCAAATGAGCAGAAGAAAGAGTTTGCTTGAGCTCATAATTATATGTAATTTCTCCCAAATAATATTCATTAATTCACACTAAGGGTTTGGAAAAAGAAAGACCACTGTACCACGTATAGGAATATATGGAAGTCTTGTAGTTTATTCTTATTTTTTTTCAGTTTGACGATTGTGATGTATTAAGCTGGCTCATGCAATACATTTCAGGGGTTTTTTTCCCCATTGGGAAGATGCCAGAAGCAGTGTCATATTTTCCTTTGGAAATGTTTCTAAGGTTCTTTAAAAGCTTCACCTTCATAGTCCCAAGGGAGCCTCTAGAGTATGTTTCACACAGGACATCAAACCTTTGTCTTGAGTTCATGAATGATATATAAGAGCGGGGTCTTTTCTTTTTTTTTTCCAAAGGTGAAGATATCTGCTTGTTTCAATTGACCTCTGGATTTTTCTGAATGGAACATTGCCTTATTACAAATACTTATCCACACTGTACTTTTATGTTGCCACTCTGTTTTCTTGTCTTTCTAATAGATTGCTTAATATATATAAATATATAATATTTTAATATATAAAATAAATACAGTACCGTGTTCCCCTGAAAATAAGACCGTGTCTTATATTTTTTGAACCCTGAAATAAGTGTTTGGCCTTATTTTAAGGGAGGTCTTAGTATTTTGGGGTGTGTAGAGCAAGATGGGACTCCTCTTGCCATCTTACCTGATTTCCAGCTCTCCATTTAAATAGTTTTGTGGATGGAGAGTCCATATTGAGTGTACAAAGGAAGTATTTTTAAAATAAAAAGTTAAAATGTTTCATATTTCCTCCCCAAAAGAATGATCATCTGTTTGTGTCATCTTGCATGGTCACTTGACCACTTATCAAGTTATTATTCTTTGAAAGATAATATAAGTGGAATCAGGGGTAAAATGTTACTGGGTCACACTGGTTTGGGCGAACCAGTAATTTAAAAAGCTATTGGTTCCTCTGAACTGGTATTTCTGATGATCATCTATGCCGTGTGGTTTAGCTTCCCTAGAAAGCAGGAAATCCTACTTTCTAGCAAAGCTAAATCACATGACAGATGTTATACTTACCCTTCCAAGCCTCCTTTTGGCACATGCAGTGCATGCATGGCCAGTAAACCATTAGCAAACTGGTTCAGATTAAATATATGCATTGTGGAAGGGAAGAGAAAGGGAGAGGGAGAGGGGAAGGGAGAGGGAAAGGGAAAGGAAGAGGGAGAGGGGAAGGATTAAAGTGCCACCTGAAAAAAATTAAATGAACTTTCCTTTATTCCCCCCCTCCATGAATTCTATAATCTGTTCTTCCTTGCCTAAAAATGGGGAGTAAACTAAAGAGACATAAAAAGTTTAAAAGAGCACTAATATACAACATACCTATCCCTGGGGAAAAATAACCATTTGTAAAATGTTTGTTTATATGAAACATTTAACTACTTTGTTACAAGAGTTTGTAGGTTTTTTTGTGACACAATTGAATAGGTTGGTTGCAATATACAAAGTCCTACATAGTGTGAAATTTGAATATTTAAAGTACTGGCTATCCTGTATTAAACTATCAGAGAACATGAGAGAACACAAAATTTTATTTTGATGTTGCTCCTAGATTCAAAATATATATATTTTTGGCATTAAAAGTGACTTTGCAGCTGAAGCAGATTAAAAATGGTGCTTATCAGTAATACTTGCCAGATGCATTTAAAGATACTTGAAGCTTTCTATTTACAAGTTACAAAAAGTCCCATAAACCACTACCTGTACTGTGTCACTATATCAACAATGATAAATTTAAATTTCAGAATGTACTTAATTTTTTTATAGCATCTCATATTAGCCAGCTCAGCATCCTAGAAATCTTTGTGTAGCTTCTTTTCTTTGCTCTTGAGATAATTTGCCCTTTAGGGTTTGTGTGTTGTGAAGTGCTGTGAACATAGGGCCATAGATCCAAAGCACTAGGCTGCCAAATGCCTTAAAATACCACAGCTACACATCTGCCTCAATCATATTAAGGCACCTATCCTCTGAAGTTCTTCTGACAACTGGATGGCTCCCTCCTGCTGGTACTTTGAGCAACCATAAACAATTTCAGTCAGGATGGTTAGTGCGCCCCTAAGGGGATGGTATTTCATTGTGGTGGCTCAGTGGGTAAGACAGCTTAGCTTCTCGATCGGAAGGTTGGCAGTTCAGCGGTTTGAATCCCCAGTACCGCGTAATGGGGTAAGCTCCCGTTACTTGTCCCAGTTTCTGCCAACCTAGCAGTTTCGAAAGCACGTAAAAATACAAGTAGAAAAAATAGGGACCCCCTTTTGGTGGGAAGATAACAGCGTTCCGTGGGACTTTGGTGTTTAGCCGGCCACATGACCACGGAGACGTCTTCGGACAGTGCTGGCTCTTCGGCTTTGAAACGGAGATGAGCACTGCCCCGTAGAGTTGAAAACAACTGGCACATATGTGTGAGGGAAGCCTTTAAGGGTACGTTACATACTGGTGGGATGTTTTGGGGTTTTCCTGGTATTTTTTTTTCTGAGTCTAGTTTTGTTGTTTGTTTTTGTTAAATAGCTTTTATATTGCTGTGGTGTACTGTGAGTTATTCAGAGTTATTTAGAGTTGTAGGGCATCAAATAAAAAAAGAAAGATGAGGGACTAAGCTAATGAAGTAACTCCAATAGATTATAAAAGTATATTCAAATGTAAATCTTGGGAATAAGATGTAAGAGAACATATATGTTTATTAGCCTTGAAATTAAGCTACCTTGGTTTTTCAGTTACTATACAACACACTGATTTTAACACTGCTGAAGGAAAGAAGGTAAGGGAAATAGTTCTTTTTCTATGTGTATTTTATTGGGGTTACAATAAAATGTTGGATGTTTCAAAGGAAACATAATACACACCATGTGTTATACTAATGGCAAGTGGTTACTCAAATTATCAAGTGCCAGAAAGCACACTAGTTTCTATTTCACATCTTTCTTAAACTTATTCTGAGGCTATACAAGACTCCTGTTGACCACAAACTACTGCACACTGAGAGACTTTTAATAGGTACCACAAAGTCTGAACATATATTGAATTATGGCCCATATATTGAATTATGGCCCATATATTGAATTATGGCCCAAGTTTAGTCCAAAAATATAATGTGAGTCTTGAGACAAGTTGTGGTTGATCATAAAGGTTAGCATTGAAAGGCACATGGTGGAACCCAGTGGAAAGCATATTGCCCCAACAATCTGGGTCCTCATTATACCAACTTGGAAGGTTGGAAGGCTGATTCAACCTTGAGCCTGGTGAGATCTGAACTACCAAATTGCAAGCAGCCGGCAGTCAGAAGGAGTAGCCTGCAGTACTGCACTCTAACCAATGCACCACCATGGCTCATAGTTCCAGAGAAGACATGAGAAGACTTTAAAGCACTAATTGGTTCACTCATTTTATAGACAGACAATTACTACAATTAAGAGTGAAATGAACATATGATTAAATGACTGAATGCAAAAGCAAAGGATATTACTGATATTTTGGCAACTTGAGAATAAACATAATAAATGTTTTCAAAATTCACTGGATTTCTCGAGATGTATAATTTATAATTGGCTCTTGAGAGTATTATAGGTTTACTGATAACACTTCCTGATTCCAAGTCCCTTTCTTAGCTCCTGGTGGATACACTGAAGAGTTGCCTTTTCTTGCACATATTAAAAATGTGGCAACAATAAGAATAAAGGTAAAGGTTTCCCTCACACATATGTGCTAGTTGTTTCCGACTCTAGGGGGAAGTGCTCATCTCCGTTTCAAAGCCGAAGAGCCAGCACTGTCTGAAGACGTCTCCGTGGTCATGTGGCCGGCATGACTAAACACCAAAGGTGCACGGAACATTGTTACCTTCCCACCAAAGGTGGTCCCTATTTTTTCTACTTGTATTTTTACGTGCTTTTAAAACTGCTAGGTTGACAGATAAGAATATCTTCTTATTAATTTTATTATTATTTTAATATATTTAATAACATATATAATAATAAATAATATATTTTATTTATTTTAGTAATTTTATTATTATTATTATTAATGCTAGATTGACACTAAGAATAGAGAAATATTAAATACAGAACAACATGCTTTTTAAAAGATCTTCTCATTTTTTGTTTGTGCAATGCAGGAGCAGTGTTTTCAATTTCCTTCCCATTTCAGGAGCAAACTCAATTTGACCAGGTTGCAGGATTTGGGCTTGGCTACTCTAAAGTAAAGAAGGACTAGGGAGGACATGATAGCAGTATTCCAGTAATTGAGAGGTTGCTACAAAGAGGAGGGGGTCAACTTACTTTTCAAAGCACCAGGGGGCAGGACAAGAAACAATGGATGTAAACTAATCAAGGAGAAAAGCAACCTAGAATTAAGGGAAAATTTCCTAACATTGAGGACAATTAACAAATGGATACATTTGCTTTCAGAAGTTGTGGGTGCTTCATCACTGAAGGTTTTTAAGAAGAGACTGGACAATCACTTGTCTGAAATGGCATAGGGTCTTCTGCTTGAGAAGTGATTTGGACTAGAAGATCACGAAGGTTCCTTCTAGCTCTATTGTCAGCAATCCAGTGATCCCTTCTTCCTTATCAATGAATTTGAGCCAGAATATTTCTCAACATTCATCTTTAATAGGTTCTAGGTAACTGGTATCACTGATTCCATGCTGGAACTGAAAGTTCCCGCTCAAAATACACTTATATATTCTTTTCCCGAATTCAAAACTCCACCCATTGTGGTCATATTCTCCAATCCCAAAAAGTACATTATAACCAAACCCAATAATACCTCATCTTCTCTTTAACAGTAAACCCATGACATCGTTACCCCCTTCCCATCTTCTCTCTCTCTCCTCACAGCTATTAGTGGCAGCTTGAAACTTTGGTCTAAAACGGTTTCCAAAGCTGACATCTATTTTGATTGATTAGACCTAGAAATTTTGGAGAACCTGCTCAGTAAAAAGCTGGTGAAACATTAAGTGGCTGTACTACCATTTTTACAGGGACATAAGGATTTCTCATACTTCTCATACAATTTTAGCATTACCAGTTCTTTGGCAAAATGTTGTGTTGCTTCAATTAATGTACTGGTTCCTCTGGTTTTTATATTAATACGTTTATTTCTTCTGGATCATTGATCATAATAAATATATGTTGCTATGTATAGTTTGCTCAAATGTAGCCCCCTCCCCGCCAAAAAAATATATGCACGAACAGTCATTTGAACCCTTCAAAAATTACCAAACACCTGTCTGGAAGTTCCTAGTTGTTTGTTTGGTAAACTAGAAAAAGCCCCACTCATAATTCTACTGAATTTACACAAAACAGAAAAGATTATTTGAAAACTGTAAATAAAGCTTTCATTAATTTCTATTTGTATGATCTGATTCCAAAAGTAAAAAAGAAATAAATTAGACGGCTACTGATTTATGTAGCCGAAAGCAGAACCCCAGTTCGTTCACATATGATGCTTGCTCCTGCATTTTTTCATCCCTCTGTAAAACTTTGAACTTCATCCAGGTTTGACACACTGCCTCTTCAGTTAATAACTATCAAGTTTCCCTTGTCTCCTGTCTACTTTTCTTTGAGGCAATTGCGCACTCAGCACCCCGAGATAATAACACACATCTATGAGATAAAAGCAGTGGCATTAATGTAATTGTCTGCCTCTTTCTCTTTAGCCTAATCTTTTTTTCTTTTCAGTTTTGACTGTCTGTGTGACACCTGTTTTTGTCTCCTCTGATCCTACGACAGGTTTTCCGCTGACAAGGTTTTTGCCTGACAGAGATTCTGCCAGACAAGAACATAATAAAATATGAAGAACTGCTTGTCAGTGTTTCTGCCAATGAACACATTAAATAACCAAAAAGGTATACCCTAGGGACCTTCTTTGCTTTCTTTTTTCTAAGGGGACCTGAAATGGCCATTGGCTTGTTGGGAAAATAGACTTTCTCATCAATATCTTCAAGCTAAGGACCTTCCCTTCCCTTCTATGTCTGTCTGTCTTTCTTTTTTCTTTTTCTTTTTTTTTCTTTCTTTCTTTCTTTTTTCTTTTTCTTTTTTCTTTCTTTCTTTCTGTCTTTTTCTTTCTTTCTTTCTTTCTTTCTTTCTTTCTTTCTTTCTTTCTTTCTTTCTTTCTCTTTCCTCTCCCCTCTTCCTTCTTTCTTTCTCTCTCTTTATCTTTTATCTTTTTCTTTCTTTCTTTCTTTCTTTCTTTCCTTACTTATTTACTTATTTTTCTTCAAATGTTGGCAGGTAGAACAATTTAAGTGGTAGAATTATGAAATATACATAACTGTAAAAGCTGATACTGCTACTACAACTTGATAGCTGCTTTTTGAACCCAAGCTTTCTGCACAGAATTTATGTTTGTTTGTATTACTTCCTTGCTTCCAGTCTCTTAATTGCTCAGGTGATTTACAGAAATAGTGATAAAGTATCAGGAATACAATTAAAGCAAATATTAAACATATTTAAGAATGTTAAGAAGTTAAAGTACACTTTAAAACAATAAAAAGACCTAGATAAAGAAATATGTTTTAAACTCTCTCCTAAATTGCAACAGGGATGGTGCTTGTATAAACTCCACGAAGATGGGCCCCATCACAAATAAAGCATAATTAAACACAAATGTTAAACACAGCCACACAAGTACTCACAGAAGATTCTCACTAGTTTTTAAAGTAAGTAACTAATTTGAATTCAGAAAGCAACCAGCAACTTGTAAAATTGCTTGAATATGGGAATTATGTCAGAGCTTCGGAAGCATCATACGGCATATTTTAGGTCACTGTACAACAATTAGATATATTAATTTTACTAATTGTTTTCCATTTATCAGTGAATCTGAAGAATAGGGTAAAATAGACTAGACGCATGGTGTAACAATAGGGTTATTTTGTTGCAAACGTACTAAAGAAGAACACAAAGCTAAGGCACGCCGGCTTTTTATACAGGAGCTGTCCGTGCCTTCAGCCACTGGCAGGTCTTCAAACCTCCTGCGCTCAGAAACCCGTTCCTGATTAGTCACTGCCAGGTTTAAACTGATTGGCTCAGGGGGCCTGTCAGTCAATATCTAACAGAATCAGTGCATGTTGCTAAGATGCAAACACTATTTACTAATGGTGCTTTCTAAAAATGAAAGCAAGTGTTTTTTAGTTTGGGCAGAGTTTCTGTTGCAACCATACAATATTTTTCTAATATTGTATGGTTGCAACCATACAATATTTTCTAGAAAAATATTGT
>JANHFP010005604.1:43714-54424 GCA_032468135.1 Calamaria suluensis | reverse complement strand
TTATTTATTTATTTATTTATTTATTTATTTATTTATTTATTTATTAAATTTATATACCGCCCCTCTCCTCGCAGACTCGGGGCGGTGCCCAGCCAACAATACTAAAATACCATATATATACAAATATACAGATTAAAAAACAATTAAATTCTTACACCACTGTGCCACCACTGTCTCAACAACCTTCGCTAGAAAGATAGGATATGAACCTCAGGAGTCAGGCAAATAGATGAGACAATTATTCCTTTTAAAGAAATAAAAGGTCTTTTGCAAAGACCCTCCTTCTCCTCCTCCTCCTTCTAGGATAGAATAGAATAACAGAGTTGGAAGGGACCTTGGAGGTCTTCTAGTCCAGACAGGAAACCCCAGACCACTTCAGACAAATGGTTATCTAACATCTTCTTAAAAATTTCCAGTGTTGGAGCATTCATAACTACTTCAGGCAAGTTGTTCCACTGATTAATTGTTTTAACTGTCAGGAAATTTCTCCTTAGTTCTAAGTTGCTTCTCTCCTTCTTCTTCATCTTCATCATCATCTTCATCTGGCTTTGCTGCTATTTTAATCCATAATAGCTAAATCTGAAATAATTCAGGTCATTTTCTATTTTCACTCTGCCAATGATCTGAAATTAGGAAGACTTAGAGTTCCTTTCAAGTCAGTACAGAAATCTCATGTGGTAGAGACCTTCCAGGATTAACCGTTGCCTTATGCTTGAGATGACCATCATGATTTTCATGGTTTGTTATACTGAAAACACATTAATTCATTGGTTTCAGCATTCCAGTGCTCAACGTATACACCTAGCCCTGTCTTCTGAAAAGAAACTTTTCCTGGATCCAGGGGGCTCCCAGATGCAGCCTCAGCCAGGATTCAGAACTGAATTGGGGAAACACATGTGGTGAAGGTTTATGGCAAAATCATGCTAAGAGAAATTGCATCTTCAGAGATTATCAAAGCCCTGTTGTCTTATCCATTCTGCAATATGGAAAAAGAATAGAACATGAATTCTACTGTTATCTGTCTTTATAATCAAGGGCTTACCTATTTTCATTTTAAGCTAAAATGTGCCAATCATCAGTGAAAAGAAGTGCATTTTAATAATTAAATAAAATGAAGAAACTAGATTTAACTAGTAGATTTCTGATCAATGCCTAGAAAGCGAGACACAAACAACAGACAGGGATCCTTAGGCAACCATCCAATTTGACTGAGCAGATGGAAAAACAATTGTTCCTAACTTGTACCTCCCCAATATATACATTATGCATGTCACTATATTTTAGTATGAGATCATTCTCCAACATGATTACTTTTACAGGAACTCTGCTCTGACAACATATTAAAAGGAGGGAAATGAAGGGGAACACTGAAATGTACCATTTGGCAACCTGTGCAAAGGTGTTTTAACTATCAGACTAACTTCAAACACAAGCCAAGGTCCAAAAGTAGCATCATAGCCTGCAAAACTGCTTGAACTGAAACTTCTCATTTTGCCAGCTCAGACCAAAATGGCTCAGCACAGAATATAAATAGACTCGTGAAGAGAGGGAATATCCTAGCAGATCCTCTCCGGATCAGTTTATATTGCTTGCAATGGATTCCCATCATTAACTTATTGGATGACATTCTTCCCTTAATACAGTAATGGGAGCAGCGGGGGAAGGGGAGAAACCCTCTGTAGTTGTGCTTCCAGAGTTGAGGTATGCAGTATTTCGATTGCTTAGTACAATGTGTCTCTTTTGTGGTGTTTCGTCAATTTATTTTTTTCTTTTTTAAAAAATGTCTGAATATAAAAACTGCAAAGGTACCTGGCACTTCACATCTTCAGCTCTCTAGAGGATCTCCACGGGTGTGGATCAGGGGTGAAATCCACAGGTTCTGGCAGGTTCTGGAGAACCCATAGCAGAAATGTTGAGTAGTTTGGAGAACCAGCAAATACCACCTCTGGCTGGCTCCAGTAGGGTGGGAATGAGGATTTTGCAGTATGCTTCCCCTGGAGTGGGGTGGGAATGGGGATTTTTGCAGCATTTTGCAATCCCCTGCCACGCCCATCAAGCCATGCCCACCAAGCCATACCACACCCACCAATTCATGCCCACAGAACCTGTAGGAAAAAAAAAGATTTCACCACTGGTGTGGATGGTAAGAAAGGAACCTTCCCAGATTGTTTTCCATGAAGAAATATGTGACATTGATTTAGGAGTGGAGGTCCCCTTTCCTAAGGAGCCCTAGAATCACACACAGTTAGCACTGATGGCTGGGAATTTGGTGAATTGCAGTCCAACACAAGTATAGTCTGATGCAGGGGTAGATTTTACTTACCTTTATTACCGCTTCTGTAGTTTGAGGTTTGGTGGGCGCATTTTGCATTCGTGCGATTGCTTCGCACATGCATGTGTGTAAATGCCCCGTACGTGCATGCTCATTGGAGCATGCATGGCAAACGTGTGCTCCACGCATTCATACAAACATTTGGAAGAGGAGATGTGTGGCAGTCAGCTCTGCCACATCATTTCAGCTATCAAAAATCCAGGTGAAAAATACAAAAAATAGCACTGGGGTAGGTGGGAGAGAACCGGTTCAATGACATCATCCAGTCAGCACTACTCCAACCCGGTCCAAACCAGGAGCAACCCATCACTGGTCTGATGGTTAGATGTAAAACTATCTCTATAAGTTTGTTTTTCAAACAAATCTATTTTATAAATTACTATAGGAATAAGATGAATGTATTTTGGAGGCATCAACAGGAATCCAGCTTCTTAAGTCCCAAAAGTGCTTCCCCCCCCCCCCAGAAAAAGGCAACTAGTATTTCTTGCTTTTTTTTCTTTGAAAATGTTTCACTTTTCATTGGCTTAGAAGCGATGCATTTTCAGAGGAAAATAATATCAGGGTACTAAGTCATAGTTACTCCATAACAAGTATTTCTTCAGAACTATAGGATACAAATCATCTTTCCCAAAGTGGAAATGTAGTTTTTACTTCATAATGCTTAAAATAAGTTACTCATCTTACTACTTACCACATTTCTCCTAAAACACAAACCAAAAAGAAAGCCCAAAACTGTTTTGTGCGTGTGTATTAAAATTAAGCCCTACCCCCAAAATTTGGCCCTATTTAACCGTATGCGTGGTCAGGCTTGCCAGAGTGGATGACGGCAGGATTTCTCAGGTGGATGGCTACCGGTAGCTGGAGTGACCATTACAGGTAGGCAAGGGTGCATGAGGCACATGGGTCATGTCAATTGCTCTTTTCAAACATGAAATAAGCAGCCCAGTGACCAGGTGATATGCTTGGGGAAAAAATGAAGATACCCCTCGAAAAGAAGGCCTAGCCATTTTTTCAGGGATCAAAAGAAAATAAGACCCGGTCGTGTTTTTGAACAAACATGGTATAAATTGGCTGATGTGTTTAGCAATATGTTGGCCTTGTTTCAACACTGTTTTTGTGGCATCATCAACATAATCTATTTAAAATGTGAATATTTAACAATAACTTTAATATTACTGAACTCAATAATGACATGTAGTAGAAGAACATTATCAGATGGGCCATTTTTTACCACAGATTATCTTTCTGACAGCTGGGAACACAAAAACTCAGAAACCTAGTCATAAAGGAAGCAATTGCTATTTTACCTGGATAAATTTTATATAAAACACTTCATCATATATGCCAGGAGACATGATTGTCTCAGTGTTCAAAAGCCAAGGTCTACGAAATGTGCTATGTCAGGAATAATTATTCATTTCTTCTTGCTGTGACTTTTTCCCTCGGAAGCCAAAGATGAGAAACCAATTTGCAATGTATAACTACTAGAGATGTTACTAGATAATGCTAATAATGGTGTTTACAAACCTTGGGTTTCTTGTGTACTGTCACCATAGTGACACCATTGTAATTATTCAGGCACAAAAATACACAAACACACACATACAGCCAAGATTCGAACGGCTTCCTCTAAACTTTTCTGCTGCTTGTAAATTAAATACTGACACATCCTTGCAGCTATGAGGTTGATAATAAAAGTAGATTAGCAGTCTCTGTGAACTAATGGCAGAACATAGAATAGGATATTTGAACTCAGAAATACAAGATAATGCTAGTATGTAATTTGTGCATTTTGCTAAATAAAATCTGCTGAAGTAATATTGCATCAGTGATTAAACTGTTCAATTTTGATTGAGAGCTACAGCTTCTCTTGCCTAATTCTTTAACTAGAACAGAAGCATGATAGCCTAAGTACACAACCACAACAATTTTTTTAAAGAAATGGGAGTCTCCCCCCCCCAAAGAGAAAAATGTGGATTACAGATGCTCAGTGGCCACAAAATATTGATTGTTTTATTGTATAATAAAAAATATAATGAAGTAGTTGAAATATCAACATGGCATTTCTTTTGTGACACTCAAACTATGTTTGACAAAATATTTTACACATAAAGTTTTTAACATTTACCTACATTGATTTTTTTCCGTCTTTGACATGATTGCCTTCCCCAAATTCAGTATCCTCAGATTTGTGGTCTTCAGATTGCATTGGGCAAAAATATTGCAAAAAGATTATAAATTGGCTGTTCATAAATTGAACAAGCACTCGTAGGGTGTTACCATTGAGAAACATTGTAATTCTAGGTTATATCAACATACGTTTATAGCAAAATCAGAAGAAGTCTTTGTTCTTCTCTAATCTGAATTGGTCAAAATATATTTAGAATACTGTGACACGTTTTGGATATGCAATTGAGATGTTAAAATGCAAAAATGGGAAAGCTTAAATAAAGTCTGTTATAAGTTCTTGTATTTTGGGGTGGTAAAAACTTGTTGATTGTTTGAACGACATCATATCTTAAATTTAAGCAAGCATAAATTAATGTCTCTTTATAAGACTTTTGTAAGACTTCATTTCTAGTTCCCTGATCATCCTTTGTTGCTCTTTTCTGAACCTCCTCTAAATTCTCTGAATTGCCTTAAAATGAGCTTTCTAGAACTAGACTTAATACTTAGATGAATCCTGATTGATAAGAATAAAATTTCCATCATTTGAAATGATACTTCTTTAGATGCAGCATGTGATTTTATTCACAATCATTTCTGACTACTGACTCAGATACCATTTACAATAACTACCTTATTTTCCTACAAGCCACTACCACTAAAGTGATGCATTTTTTTCAGAAATTAAGAACTTTGCCTTTGTCTTTGTTGCATTTCATTATGGGCCTTTCCGATCCATTTCTCTCATCTACAAAGATCATTTCTATCCCTTCAGTTTTACTCCTTGGATTTTAGCTAATTCAACTCAGGGTTATCTACAAATCTGATATGCAGATATGCAGTGGAGATTTCCTCCACTGTAACAGCTAAGTTATTAAAATGCTAAAGATTGCAGAGCAAGGAATGAGCTTTGTTGCACTTCTTTGGATCTTTGACTTCAGTTTGATGAGGAAATTCTCATCCAACTTTTTATCTGTTTCAGTGTCACTCTACCTAACAGCTTATCAGAATGGCATGGTACTTTTTAGATATCTCACTAAAATGAAGAAATATTCAAGTTTTCACATTCTTATAAAGCACTAAGTAAGAGTTTTCCTTTGTTTGCTTGCTTTTGTGCCTTTCAGCCAGTCTTTACTCCTGTTAATAAGTGGATGTACAGATCCACTTTGAAATGTTTCAAAACATTTTTGAAAATGTTTTGCTGTTGTTTTCTTTCTAGAGCTAACAGGAAGTGACTGGCCCAGCAAGCGGTCTAAAGTAGGAGTAGAACTCATGATCTTCCAATTTTTAGCCCAGACCCTTTAACCACTACACAACTTAGACAAGTATGCCCATGCAACACCACTGTTCAATAAAATTTGCCATTTGGTTTCCATGTGCAATTCAAGGTGCTCATTACCATCTATATTGAGGGATTGCCTATTACTAATAGTTCCTGCCTTTCTGGTAAAATTGGGAAGAGTGGGTGCACTTTAGGTCTTTCAATGAAATAATGCCATCTAGTAGGATTCTGGAAGTATGCCTTCTCCATCATGATGACTCCCATCTTGATGTCATTCTGAGAGGCATTGAAAACATGGTTGTTTTTCCAGGCTTTGGATGTGCATCCTTTGTTCTTTTATTTTATTATTCTGGCTTTTTGGTACTGCAAAGCTTCCAAATTGTTGGAAGCTGGGTGTTCTTTAAATCTACATAAATAAGTAAGAAAAAAAAATAACAAAGATTTAAAAGATGAGGTCCAGATGATCGGATGAAATTAGTTTTTGACAAAACAATGTTAACTTCAATTAATAATTGCTGTATTTTTGAAGCATTTGCAAATCAATTGCTTCAAGAACTACTCAAACATTTTTCCAGATACCGATATTTGACAGTATCCGACCCACTTATACCTAAGTTGTAATTTTTCAGATCTTCCTTTTTCCTCATTATGAATATAGGAGTAGCATTTGCTCTTCCATACCTACCTGGTACTTGTGTTTTTCTGGCAGGCACATCTCCCATACCCAAAACTGATACAAATGTAGACTCTCCTGCAAAGCAATTTTCAAAATGACTTGGAATTAGGTTGACCTGATTTTAAGGCAGACAAAACAGAGGTTTGAGAAATATCTACTCTGACAGATTGACCCATTCCTAGAGCATACTACAACTTTTAATTTATTGTTGCTTGTATTTGGAATGTAGCTGTTCCCTACAAAATGCAAGAGGGCAGCGGTCTGGGACTTAACCACTGATTGTCCCTCTGTCTCTATCACATCACCACCAAAAAGCATAGAGCTACCAAAGACTGTTTGGTTACCCTATAATTGTAAGTCTTTGTAAGCAAGGGTTACCCATGACCCGCAACCAACCAAGGGACATCTGGTCAATGCACATCCCCATAAATGAGGCAAGGCATCTGACAGAGTCATAAAAGAACATTTGGTTTTTGGTTTTGCTTTGTAAAATGAAACTCAACTGTCTGGCAGCTTTCAGTACAATTTTGGCTAGTTCAGCTTCAGGACCTAACTAGATATGTAACTGGGCAATAGAAGGAGCTGTAGATGTGTTTTTTATCAGCTCTGTCAGACACATGAGAGCTAGACAATATCTTTAAAAAATGTATGCAAACTTTAGTCCAGTAGGATGGAACCAGAAAGGATAATTATATATTGTAATTATGCTATATGGTGTCTTTCTAGCTGATTGAATATAACAGTCTTTATGTTAAATTAGGAACATGGTGGCTCAGTGGCTAAGATACTGAGCTTGTCCACTGAAAGGCCGGCAGTTCAGCGGTTCGAATCCCTAGTGCCACACAACAGGGTGAGCTCCTGTTACTTGTTCCAGATTCTGCCAACCCAGCAGTTCAAAAGCACTTAGAAAATGCAAGTGGAAAAATAGGGACCAACTTTGGTGGGAAGATAACAGTGTTCTGTGTGCCTTTGGCATACCAGCCACATGACCATGGAAACATCTTCAGACAGAGCTGCCTCTTTGGCTTTGAAACAGAGATGAGCACCAGCCCCTAGAGTTGGCAACAACTATCACATACTAGTGCTAGTCATTTGTGTTCATTGTTAAAAGCTTCCGCTTCATCACAATTATTTAGTCTATACCTTTTTTCCTCTCAGAATACTAGCACACCCTCCAGCATCAACCATCTAAAATAATTTGTTTAGCAAACAATTTCTTTGTCAAAAATTGATATTTTCTCCTGGTCTCCCTTATCTTCCTAGGAATTTGTTTAAGTACTGCAAATTTCCTTCCCTTATATCTCAGAGATCCACCCCTCAGCACCTTCAGTACCTTGTCCCTTGAAATTCTTCTCAGAAATTTTGTATGATTTTTCTTGGGACATTGTTTATTCTTGTGTAACTTTAATTCAGTCTATATATCTGGTCAATGTCCCCCCACATTATTGTTTTATCTACCCCTATTAATTCTACTAGCAATTGGATCATTATTTCTTTTAGGTCCCTCCCTCCCCACTTCTTCAATTACATTTTGGAATCATTTTGGTTCTTTTTGTAAGGTTTCTATCATTTGATCTGCTTTCTCTGTTCTATCCTCCATCTTTTCTATCCTCTGCTTATTTTCTGTTGTAGTTTGCTGTAATTTTTTATATCTTGCCTAAACTCTGTCATATCTTTTTTCATCTGTTCACTCATTCCAGTCAAATATTTTCTCAGAGCCTCAATAGCTTGCAAAATGTTTTTGGATGATGGTTCAGCTTTCTCCTGTTGCAGAAATGCTGCCACTGACTGCTGGGCCAGGCTGGCTGCAGCTGAGGGTGGTGCCGAGGCCAGTTTTTTGGCTCTATTTGAAGGCATTATTCCAATCTCTAAAATCCTCCAATTGGTACAGCAAACAGTCCATGGATTTTAAGTCCAATTTTTCAATAGTTCTAAGTAGACAGATGTGGACAGTTCCAAAGAAAGGCAGTTGTTCGGATGTATAATCCCAGCAATCAGGGGAACAACCAAAACTCCAGTTGTTATTACTGAATCTTTCTTCTTCTGAGATTTACCTCTCAAGATGAAAGTGAACTAGAAGAATGACTATCTCCCAGACCAGGAAAATTGGTTGTTGCAGCTGTGCATCTTTGAAGCCAGGCACTCAGTCAAAGTTATCTCACTTAAAATATAAGCTCAGGGTGACCGGATTTTGTTTTCTTTCCACACTGGGGCTGCAAAAAGCAAGGAGGGAGAGGAGAGAAAGGAAAAAAAAACAGTAAAAAGTTTCCTTGTGGGGAGTCAGGAGCCAGCCACACCTATCCCCATCAAGACTGGGGGTTCTGCCACCCAAGCTGCCAAGAAAACAAACCAAACAAATTGTAATCCACTGTTCTCTTTAAAAAAATATAAAAATAGCTAAAAACTCTTTCATCTTCACCTTTCTCCCTGTTAGGGAGATCAGCCAAGTTCCGTTCAGACCGCCACTTCTGCTTCGAGGGGGGGAGAAACCCATTCCCCTCTGCTTTTCTTTTAAATCCACAAACAGGAAACACTCACTGCCGGAGCAGACATCCAAACTATCAGCTTAACTGAAACAAAGTGTTGTCTCTAATCCACAAGACATTAATTGGAGATTAGCTCTTTGCTCCGTGCTTGGTGGAAAATGGTGGCTGAAACTGCCTCCTCCTCTCCCATGGCTCCTAAGGCTTATCTGGGTGATTAAGGGCAACTACCATCACCCCTGTTCACCTAGAAATGTGCCCCTCAGGTCAGACAACCCTGCAAGGTGGCCATCAGCTCCGCAGAGCTCACTGACAGGAAGGAAGCCGGTCACCTGGGGCGAGCTTTGTCCTGATGCGACTGTTCCTGAGCGCCACTGGAAATGAAGTCTAAAACTAAAGGCTATTTTCTGATCTGTTAAAAGCAGGAAAACTTTAACAAAATCCTACTTATGACTAATCAGAAAGCAGTCACATTAAATACAGTGAAACATATTTCTAGTTAGATGAATATAAAATTACAGTCTGAAATGAAACTAATGCAGCATGTTGGGATCACATCTATTAACTTTACACATTATATTATTTATTCTGTTCTTGTACAATATGTACAGGCCTAAGATCTTCAAGTTTTATTTTCATGATGCAGATCTTTGTTTTTAATTCCATATGATAGTGTTTCTGCTTTCACATGTCATGAAGAATAAATCTGCCAATTTTGGTTTCACTTATTTTCTAATTTTCCAGCCTTATGTTTCATTCATTCCAATTCCACATCATGTTTTGATTTTCTGCTTTTACAAACAGTACAATAATCTCCATACATACTTTTAAGAATCTTATATTTCATATTATTCCACTGCACTTTATTTTGCCTGTAATAGATGCATTTTTGCAAACAATTTTGTCTAGCATAATGTGCTTTGCTTATTTAGAGATCTGCAACTATATATTTTGAAAAGTGCACATCTTGAAGAATAAATATGTTAAGATTTGGTTTGGGAACTGAACATAAAAGGAAGATTGAATGTTTATTTTCCACATACATTACATACCTATCCTTGTAGAGAGGCCCTGGGATATCTAAAAGACTGTGTTCTCCATAAATGTTTTTGGGAATGCACTACAGAAAAGCAAGAGAGATGCTGAGGTAGAGATCTAGAATTATGAACCTTCAGGAAGAGAAGAACAAAGCAGAATATTTGTAATATAGTACTGGTAGTTGAATTATATAGGAGTTATCACATAACTCTCACATGGCATAGTATTTTAAAGAACATACTTTTATAAGAGCATTCACCCCTGCATATTTTAACTCTTTTCCTTTAAATGTTCTCTAGAGGTGAACACTTTCCTCAGGGAGATATTGCTACTGCAGTAAAGATGTGCTACAGACACTGGGCCATATTTTTTTACAACTGAAACAACTACAGAGATAACCATAGCATTTACATACTCATTCCAAACCTTCACAATATCTGGGTACTCTGACAACTTTTAGCCAGACAATTTGCCTTCAGCTAAAGATTCTTAAACCTTAAGCCCTAAGGCAGTGATGGCTAACCTTTTTGCCATCGTGTGCCAAAACTGAGGGTTACACAGGAGGGTTGTGTGTGTGTGCCCACACCCATAATTAAATGCCCCATTGCCCTGACCCCCCCATGCTCCCCCTGCTTTTGGCATGCAACATCAAAAACGTTACTGGTGGCCCATTTTTTGCCCTCCCCAGGCTCCAGATGCTTTCTTGGGGTCTGGGGAGGGCAAAAAACAGCCT
>JANHFP010005602.1:2839-17851 GCA_032468135.1 Calamaria suluensis | reverse complement strand
GAATTCTTTAGCCAACATATCTGGCTGGATAATTCTGGAAGTTGAAGTCCACAAGTCTTAAAGCGGCCAAGTTTGAAGACCTCTGTAGTAAACATACACTTTAATTTATCCCAATGGGTTTATCAGCAGAATGTACAAGTGAAAAATAAAATATGATTACAGCATAATAATTTCAACAAGGTGGAGAAGTATTTTCCTAGAAATATAGGGTTTGAATTACATGTCAGCAATAATAAATGTATTACTCATTATCTTTTTTAAATATCACAGTCTTGATCTGGAAGCCCAGTGAAGGATAAGGATTAGAACATTCATGGTTTATAGTCTGAATATAAATTTAGACTGGAGCCTGTTCCTATTCATGTGATTACCCATGACCTCTGCAGCTGGTGAAGAAATGCCTGTTTCTAAATGAACAAACATGAGGTCTTTGCATGGAAATTGTCAGCCTCAGAAGAAAGTCTGCTTCAGGCTTCAGATTTATTCATAGATGAGCATACATAGAATCAGCTAGATTATGGGTCAGTCAGTTTAGCTTGAACCCCGAGGCACATAATTTTGTGTGATTATAGTGAGAATTGTAAAAAGGGGATTTTCTGTATTTCTGGAGGCTCTTCAAGTATTAGAGATCAAATCATAATCAGAAAAAAAATTCTGAACATTTACAGAACTAAAAAGAGATCAATGCTGCAGATCCAAAGACAATGCTTTAATAACAGACCAAGGTAGCCTTCATTAAAATGCAAAAGGTTCCTATAGACTTACCCCCAAATAGGATTTGTCTGGTATGATACTTAGCATTACCTAATGGTATTCATCACTAGGACTTAAGGAAGCAAATAGAATAATGATTATGACCATGCTGGGACAAGCAGGTAATCGCACTTTAGGAAGACTATTGGTAAAAGCAGCATTTCCTGGTAGCAATTCCAGGCCTTTGGAATGACCTCTCGCTTGGGGTTAGAGTTGCTTCTACTTTGCTCATCATCTTCCAGAAGATGTTGAAGACTGAGCTAACTTTCTTTCATCAATATTGTACGTTTTGCGTTTTTACTTCTTTTTCATATTTTTTTCTTTATTGCAACTGTAAGATAATGATAATCAATTGGATTATATAGCAAGGTAAAAAAAACCTAACAAATAAATAAGTTTTGATGGGCTGTTTCTAAATATTTTTAAAAAATAAAAAGGCAACAAAATAAGCAAATTCATTAAAAGGAAGCATTTCATTATTTTCCTTTATGGGATGGATGCCTTCTAGTGAAGATTTTTGATAGTCTGTTACCATTATTTACAATGATATTTATATTCACTCAAATGACACAGTACTTATAAAGTGCAGACAAAAATATAATGTTATAAGCATAAACACACAAAAACATCAGGTAATGTCAAAATGATTTGGATTTAAATGGATTACAATGGCTGAAATGGTGATGGAAATCCCTCCCCTTCATTTCCAGACCAAAAAACAAAATGTTTCTTATTTTAAATTAGGTTACAACTGAATGGGGAAATGAATATGCTGAGCCAAGACATAAAATCATAAACAAGGTTACAATAAATTCTGGGTAATTTATAACCTGGTATTCATAGCTGTCCAGTTAGTATCTACCAGTTGGTAAATAATATTGAGTTAAAATCAAATAACCAGTGTCAAAAAGTGATTTGAATATTGTCTTTAATAAAGCACTGGGGTAACTTAAGGTTAAATTCACAACAATTTTTGCTGTGCATTTTGCATCAGTTACTATATTATGTAATACTTATGTAAATGAGTTTCTCATACACATGGTTTAAGCAAGGGGGAAATGAAGTCCTACAAGGATAATGAGATAAATATTTATAATCAACATATTTTACTTATTTGCACATGTGAAACTTTTGAATACCAGTAGAGGGTGCCCTAAACCAGAAGGAAGCTCAACATCTGAGAAAATACATACATACACAATCATACACAATTGCAGTGAGTCAGTCCTTTGTTTTAACGATGTACAATGTATGTTCTGTTCTGCCTCTTGTTAAGAGGTATGTTTATAAGTGATATGTATTTTGATTTTCACAGTCCAATTATAAAACCCTTCCCTTTCAAACTCAATGGAACGAATCTCAAGGTACGTGGAAATTGAATTTCAAGCTTTACTTTGACAGAGAAAGAAAAGTGAGCCTGCTAGAAATAATTGTGATGGAGAAATAAGCTAAATCAAGGCAAAAAGCAGAAGCCTCTTTGTTAAATGTAGCCATAATCAGTACCATGGACAGCACCAATCCACTTTCCTGGCTGAGAGTTTATTCTACCTTTTGACTATGTTGCCAGACTATTAAAACACTTTGATCTGATCTTACTGTCTCCAATTTCTTAGAGGTTGGCAATGTAGGAAAAAAGGTGTCAGCAGTGAGAGAATGGAGATTCTACTAGGAATGTGAGTGAAAAATAGGTAGAATGCTATTTTTTTATAATTGAAAAACAATAATCACAAACAAAATTTTGTGGTCTTGCACTGGAACGTCTATCCACAATTAATAAAATAAATAAGAGAGCTTCCTGCTAATTTGAGGCAAAAATCACTTGAAAACTGCAGCCCAAACCTAAAATAAGACAATCCTGTTTACTTTGGTTTAATTAATGAAGGTAACTTTGAAATTTAAAAAGCAAATTTTAAATTGCCTTTCACAAGAACCCTTTTTTTAAAAAAATAAAATTTTGGCTCTGATTGAGAATGGATTGCTACTAGTCAACATATTTTGCATGGCAGGGTGGAGAGTTATATGAAAACAATGGATAAGGGTACCCAAATATAAAGCTTTCCGTTCTAATTTTCTTTTCTGAAAAAAAACATGTAATTCCATTCACAGATACCTCTTTCAAATATAACGTTCACCCCTATATCTTCCCTTCATCTCTACCTCATTCTCATTCACATCTTGCATCTCATTTTTACATTCATATTTTCCCATGCAAACATTTCATTTCACTTGTCATACAGGTGAAAAATCACCTGTATTCAGTTAGGCCTAGAAAAGCATCTACATATTCATCCAACAACAAGACAGCCATTTGAAAGCCTGTTTGAAGCAGAGAGTGAATATTTGGTGATGGTGGTCATAAAGACTATATTTGCATGAGATGCTGAATCACACATTGACTAAGTGCATTTTAAAAAAGGTGTTAGTAAATCTGCCCGAGTGATTATTTTATTTTATTTTTAAAAAAATATTTTATTGAAATTTACAATTAAAAAAAAGGAACACAACAATTAACATATAAAAATTCAAGACAGACTCACAGACTTACAACGAGAAACATATAAAAACAAACAATTATTATCTTTTAGTACATTTCAGTTGATGGAAAAGCGACTGTGTTGCCTGATCTTGATTTATTTTATTTTCTCTTGTCTGAATTATCGGTCTACATTCTACTCTTGTACATTCAGTTTTTAATTCAAATTGTGCCCCATTTTGGCTGGCTGAATGCTGCAGGAGACTGTTCAGGCCGAAAACAGGGGGACCATGCATGGCCCCCCACATCCTGTTTTGGCAAGCAGGGTGCTGCGGGAGGCCATCCAGGCTGAAAACAGGGCGTGGGGCAGCTGCATGCATGCAGCCCCCCCATGCCCCGTTTTGGCTTGCAGGAGGCGTCCGTACCATCTGCCATCTGTTCTGTCTCTCCCCCCTCCCCCCGCCAGCCAGCCCACAGAGGACAACTACAATGCTGATCCAGCCCTGAAAAAATCCAGTTTGACACCCCTGGTATAGACTGTCTCAAGGGGTGAGGGACTTCCTTTTGCTGGAGGTGCTTAAACAGAGGCTGGATGGGTTTCTGTAGAAATGAAAATAGGTTGCAGCAGTCGCTTCTAACCCTTACATTATTTGATTCCAGGAAATGAGTTGTTTCTTAGATTGAGAAACAATGTTTTAGAATAAGAACTGTAGAGATTGTGATTGGCTCTTGATTTGCAGTGGAAAAAAGTGTTAAAATCTCCCAAGAGCAGATTTCATTGTTAGAAGATCCTTTGCTTACATTTGTTTCTAAGGAAGTTAAACCCGGTCTCTGTGTATAGATTTAAATAGTTGCAATTCCACAATGGTTTATGGTTTTGGAGGTTAAGAAGCCTGAGTTTCTTTATCTAAAGTAATTTGTACATCCCAGCTGTCTTTCCAGATACTGCTAATTCTTAGGACCTGTCAACTTAAGCCAATATGTTCCGGACTAATGAATGATAGGCATTGCAACCCATATCTGAAAGATAATATGTCACTCATCCTGCTCTAGGATGCAATCTCTTCAAATTCTGCAAGAAAACCCCATCATATATGTTGATGATGATTTATTAAACATGTAGGCCACCTGACTTTTAATGACTTTGGATGACTCATGGTAAATATTGTAATAAAGAAATTACGATAAAATCAATAAAACAGATAAAATATCACAAATTCAGTTAAGTGAGGGGTCTCACTCTCCCTTCCAAATATATATTTCTTCTAACACTGAAAATAACTCCCTAAAGTCTACTTGCTTATTTTAAAACAGTGTTCAGATTCAGATTTTTCAGTAAATTGCAACATGGGTGTTCATACTCTGCCAAATGTTTTATATCCTGTGTTAAAAATGGTTTAATTCTGCCAGAGGTTCCTACTAGAGTTATGGCTTCTCTTCTTTCTCTAACTTTTGGTTGCACAGAAAGGAGGCAATGTTCTTTTTAATATTTATACAATATGAATTTGGCTGGGATGTCTCTAAACTGAGCTGATGGAGTTTTGCAACAAATGTGATTTGTGCAGCAGTGTTTTGTTTTTTTAAAAAAGTTATAATTGTCTGGATTCACACAACATAATTGGCCAAACCAAGTACTACTGTACTCACAATACAGTTTAGCCTGATAACAGTAAATTCCATACTGTAAATCAGAGGTCTTCAAACGTGGCAGCTTTAAGATTTGTGGACTTCAACTCCAATAATTCTCCAGCCAGCATAGCTGTACCTGTAGCTTTCCATTACCTCAGAGGTTCCCAAACTTGGCAGCTTTAAGACTTGTGGACTTCAACTCCCAGAATTCACTAGCCAGCTACGCTTGAAGTTTGAAGACCTCTGCTCTAGCTGGCTGGAGAATTCTGAGTGTTGAAGTCCACAAGTCTTAAAGCTGCCATGTTTGAAGACCTCTGCCGTAAATGGTAATTACCTGTTGTACTACTATTGGAAAATCAGACTTGTCAGATGTTACATCTTTTCTATCCTCTCTATGGAGCCACTTGAAGAGATTAGAAGCATTTGAAATGTGGATTTACAGGCGGCTGTTATGTATAAGCTGGGTTCGGAGAATCAGAAATGAGGAGGTGATAAGCCACCTGGGAAAACCAAGGGAAATCATTAAAACCATTAAAAAGCGAAAGTTAGAATATTTCGGAATATGCCAGAAAAATACGGCATACTTCACTTAATCCTCCAGGGAAACATTGAAGGCGAACGAGCTCCTGGCAGAAGAACTTCATGGCTTCAAAATCTAAGGGACTGGTTTGGACAGAACCCAACAGCCCTTTTTCGTGCAGCTGTTGATAAAAATAGGATCGCCAACATGATCGCCAATGTCCAATGACACATACGGCACGAGAAGAAGAAGAAACTACTATAGGACAACAGTCTAATAGAGAGCAGTTGTCATACTTGTAAAATCCAGATTTAAATCCTTAGAACCTTGAAACAGTAAGTCAAAGGTAATAAAGACATGCCTTTGCAATAAAGACATACGGGGAGAAAAGTAATTATAGTCAAAATGGTGTAAACGAACACTACTTACTGTAATGTTTAGCAATTTTCTATCCTTGTGAAGTAACTTCTACCCCACCTATCCACTACCTCAGACATTTCATTATAATTATAACACATTAAAATCTATATATTCTATGTAATATACTCAAAGTTTGGTAGGAAACCAGATTTTGGAGACACCAGTTGACTATTTCAAATTTATTTTCCTTGAATATTGTGTTTCATGTTCTGGGTTGGCACTTCCATTGAACTAGAACAATGTGCAGGGAACCTTCTGATGGAATCTTCTCATTCGGTATCAATGCTGCTCCAAAGAATAGATGCTAAATTGTTAACAAGAATAACTTGCAGGTCATGGAAAGCACAGGTGGCAGGGTGGCTCAGCAGTTAAGATGCTGGGCTTGTTCGCTGGAAAGCTAGCAGCCCAGGTTCAAGACACAAGCTCCACACAACAGACTGAGCTCCTGTCCTCACCCCAGCTGCCAACCTAGCAGTTTGAAAGCATACAAATGCAAGTAGATAAATAGGTACCACTTCAGTGTAAAGCAGGCCTGTCAAACTTGCAACCCATGGGCTGGATGTGTCATGCACAGAGCAAGCCCACCGCAGCTCCGCAAAGGCAAAAAATTGCATCATGTGACACAATTGAGTTTTGAGACCTGTAGTGGAAAGGTAACAGAATTCTATGACATCATGCTGGCCATATGACTATGGAATTGTCTTCAAACAGCACTGGCTCAATGGCCTTGAAATGGAGATGAGCACACTCATCTATAGGGGACCCCTACAGTCTGCAACAATTAGTGGAGTGAAATTCTCAGAGACTCCATAGAAACACACATTTTCTGTGTGTGTGTTCTTCACACAGTCTAATACACATATAGTGACTTTATGGAAAGGTGAGCCTAGTCAGAACTGGATAGCTGATTTTGAAGAAACATTTCCCAAGTTCTAGCCTTTTATCATGGCTTAATCTCAAGCAACAGCATTCTTCCACCATAATTGCCCATGGTTTGATGCCATTCTTAGTTAAAAAAGAGAATAGTGATGACTTTCCAGGGGACTTTTGGTTACAAATCACATTTGAAATGACTTCACGACAACTGGTCCTTAAATTTATAGCAGAATACGACATTTCTAGATTTCTCAGGCAAAACTAGGCTAATATTTCCCAGTTCTCTTGTGTTGGCCAGAAATCTCCAGGAATACCCTTTCCCGTGACTGCAGATTTGATTTTTTTAAATTCTTGGTCTAACTCACATGTCCTTATTTTGGATTCTAGGAAAACTGCTGAGGCACCAGTTGTCCCTGTCAAGCAGGGTGTATCATGATTTCTTTTGGAGGAATTGCTGCCAAGCTGGAAAGAGAACGCCTACGAGCTGAGGGTGTGGGTGAACACCAGAATTCTGTGAAGTACCTCGGTCAAGATTATGATACCCTGAAGCAAGAATGTTTGGAGAGTGGGAGATTATTTGAAGACCCCCTATTTCCTGCTGTTCCCTCAGTACTTGGCTTCAAGGAACTGGGCCCCAATTCTGGAAAGACCCGCGGGGTGCACTGGAAGCGCCCATCAGTGAGTATCTGTGTGTAGCTCTAGTAGTGAGATAATTTTGATATTGTGTTCTGCATTCAAATACAGTAGATTTCATTGTGGCTTATTGAACCAACTCTTAATATATTTGGCAAAAACATATTTTAACAGACCCCTTTTAGTAGACTTCAGCTGCAATAGGCATTTTTTTTTGGTCTGGACAGCATCTCAAACTAACTGACAAATCCATTACATCCGAAGTAATTTGGACTAAGCATTAAAGATAGATTGCAGTAAATGATATATGTTTGGATTTAAATGGCATTTAGGAGTTACAAATTTAACAACCATCTCTTAAGTAAACCATTAAATCAAGGCTTTACTTTAGTTATTTTTATGGTCTTTATCTGTGTCCTTATTAGTAATATTTCCTTTCCTAATTTCAAAACATCTGTGCAGTTTATGAAGTATGGACAGGAGCCAATTCCAAGACTGATTACAACACTGTTTAATAACTAGATTAATGTATTGAATTAAGTCAGGACTCAAACAACTATGCAATGTTAAGTATTCCACAGATGGCCTGGTTAGTATACTGTATTGTGTTAAGCCATAAAATTTAGTTGTTACATATTTGTAGATTATCCCAGGTCTATAATCTAACAGATGTTTATTTTGTAAACGTCCTATATAGCATGACTAAACTATGAGATGCAATCTCATTACTTCAAATCTCAGTTCTGTTATAACTTTCTTTCCCCTTTCCCCTTCCATCTGTCATACAGATTAGTTAAGCATTACTGAAGCAATATAATTTTCTGAGCAGATACAAAAACAATTCTTTAATACGGAACATGGTGAATTTTTCTTAAAAAATAGGTTATTCTCTTAGAGAATTACAAGATATGAAATTAATCTTATAATACAGCTTAAGGTAAATATATAGGGCAAAAATTCATTCATACAACTCATAACACATGGATGAGCATTCATTTTTATTTAGATATGCATAGGAAATTGCAAATTGCACAGCAATCAAATACTGTAAATACTTAAACATGAAATTGCATCAGTTTCAGTATATGGGGAATGGTGTTGGGCTCATTATCATAGACATTAGTTTTCTCAGGCCTCTAGTTTTTGATTACAAATACAGGATGGAGAAATAGTCTTGAATAAACACAGCCATTTATGCTCCAAATATAGGAAAATGTTACAAGGCTATACGTGGCAGGATATAAAACAGTTTGGTTGCAAAAGTAAAGTTATAATGAAGAGTCTTAAAAAATAGGCCTCTAGAGATAACCTGACTGATAGGTACGAATTGGGAAGGAAACTGGGAGAGAACCTACCTAAAAACATGGTCATGTTTGACGTGATCTCCTTAGAGAAACTTTAGCACAACTCCTAATAGTGTCTATCTACTGTGGATATCTATCAACTATGGGACAACAGAATCATCAATGTATATAGCAGGGGTCTCCAACCTTGGCAACTTTAAGACTTGTGGACTTCAACTCCCAGAAGTCCTCAGCCAGCTTTGCAGGAAATGTTTATAGAGCATTGGAACAAGCTCACAATGTCACCAAATGCCAAGGTGATTACAGCATCTCAGTGAATGTGAGTTCTACTGGCTATAAAAGACAATAGACCTGTTTGATTAAATAAAGCATTATGCTGAGTCTCATAATAGAAGAAAAGCATTTATAAAAGTACAAAAGAATTAGTGGGTCTTAGAAGGTCAGACTTATTAATGACTAGCAAAAACAATAAAGGAACCTAGAGAAGAATGGATAGAGAGTAACTTTAACCTTGCTCAGAAATCCATTTACTTAATTTTTCTTTAGCCACATTGCATGCATATTGTATTTCATGTTTTCCCTTGTGCTTGTATGAGAACAATGAGGAAACCACCTTCATAATATATCTTTTGACAGGAAATTAAAGATGACCCTCAGTTTATTGTTGGAGGCGCAACAAGGACAGATATCTGCCAAGGGGCTTTGGGTGAGTATTATATAGTTAATTACATAACTAGTGGTAACCTGATGGCTATGTAGCATTAGGCAGAGATGCTGGGGTGATTTAATACTTTCATTAATTAAAAAGGTAAAGGTTTCCCTCGCACCTATGTGCTAGTCATTTCCAACTCTAGGGGGCGGTGCTCATCTCAATTTCAAAGCCAAACAGCCAGCGCTGTCCGAAGATGTCTCCGTGGTCATGTGGCCGGCATGACTAAATGCCAAAGGCGCACGGAATGCTGTTACCTTCCCACCAAAGTTGGTCCCTACTTTTTCTACTTGAATTTTTTACGTGCTTTCGAAACTGCTAGGTTGGCAGAAGCTGGGACAAGTAACAGGAGCTGACCCCGTTAAACAGCATTAAGGATTCGAACCGCTGAACTGCCGACCTTCCGATCGACAAGCTCAGCTGTCTTACCCGCTGAGCCACCACTCCCCCTTAATGATATATATAGAACACTGAAAAAATCAACATTAAATTACACCTCTCCACTTTGCAGCTATTGACTGAAAAATTTGGACACTGCATTGCAAATTCATCTTGAAAAATGTGGCATTTTATTTCATAACTGATTTCCACATAGTCTTTCTATTCTTTCATTGATCAGGGGAAAGTATAGAGGAAATCAATTCCATCAACGGAATAACTCCCTAGGTACATATTAATAATAAAGCTCTTTAATTCTATTTAAACCAGAACAACATTTAAACACAGATGACTTGCTATAAATAAAATCAGATCTGCTTGATTTAAACAACATAATGAAGAAATATTTTGTATAAAGAGGGCATCCCTTTGCTGAATGAAATTATGAAATTATTCTCAGCTTCCTCTCCAATTTAAATCCTTTGTGACTGCTGAGGTTGAGGGCAGATTTTTTTAATGCACTTTGCTTTTGCATCTGGGCTGACATAGGAGATAAAAGTTGAAATCTGATCAAAACAAATAATTGGGAAACTTTTTAAAAATGTTTTATTGGATTTTTATTAAATACACATCAATATCAATACATAAACAGTATTGCCTCTGGGTATAATTCATTTTTATACAAATAATAATAATAATAGTAATAGTAGTAGTAGTAGTAGTAGTAGTAGTAGTAGTAGTAGTAGTAGTAATAGTTGTTACATTAATCAAACTTATATAATCCTAGTATTGATATATATATTTGTTTTAGAGTAGTTATCCAATATTTCAATGTTCCATTTTAACACCAATTATATTATTAAGCATACATAGTAATACCATCTTTCAACCTCTAATCTTTTAATCTAATTGTTACTTATTTTCTATTATATAAAAATGTTATCTTATAATATTCCCCTTATTTTTTTTATTTCTACCTCTATTCTAGCTTCTAATCAGGCCACCATTACTAATCGTAGTGTTAATATACATGTTTATATTAAGACATAGTCCTTCATTATTTGGTTGTTCAAAGTCACAATACACCATTCAAGTACCAATCATCCTATTATTTAAACATACCTAATAATAATACCACCTTTCAACCTCCAATCTTTCCGTCTAACTATTGCTTTATATAGAGGCGTGTATTCTTATTTCTGCCTCTATTTTATGGATTATTTGGTTTCAATTCTACTGGTTGGTATATACTGCTCAGACCCTTAACAGAGCAGAATAAAAACTGAAGTAAAAGTAGTGGTTAAAATGCATGAATCCATTTGAGTTTTGTAAAATTCTGGTTATGTTCATTGTAGGGTCCTGGAAATTCAAAGGATTTTAATTCACGGAGCAATTTACATTGCATATGACATGTTGTTCCCCAAGGGTTTTTCCAAATATGTTATTTGTAATGGGATGAAGCAGCATATGGCTAGGTGACTATGGTGTTGTGTATAGGTGCTGCTGTCTACTTACTGACAGGTTGATGTGTCAACAGTTGCAGGGAGTACTCTGATTAATACATTGGTTTGGTTTGTTAAATTGTGGTATGACCATGATGTTTTGTCATGAAGTTCTTGTAGTAGGAGTCCTTACCCTTTTAGGAAGAAAGCATTATCTCTAAATATTCAGTCCAGTGTGAATATCGTCAATATTTCTTTTTGTAATTTGTTGCTTTTCTTCAAAATTTTGTATGTAGAGAATATAGTAATGTTGTGATGTCAATATTTGTAGCATATAAAAACTGTATTATATAACTCCCAAAGATTTGTGTCAACCTCATCAACGACGATATTTTAGTGAGGTACTCTATATCTATATCAACTCTATCTATATCAACTCTCTGTCTCTCTATATATATATATATAAGTGTGTGTGTGTGTTTTGTGAACGCACCTGGTTACCCAAATATGTGAGGGAGCAATTTGCTTCCTTTTGCCTTTCAGCTCATCTCCAGAGACTATCCAGGCAGCAGTTATACAACAACATTGTTGCATTTTAAATTTGTTTTTTGTATTTTTATGTATCTCCCTTTATTTTCATATCAGCAAAAAATACAGTAAACATAAATATATGTTGTTGTATAAAGTACTGCCTAGATAGTTTCTGGAGATGAGGTGAAAGACAAAAGGAAGCAACTTGCTCCTTCCCATATTTGGGTAACCAGGTGCCTTCATAAACACAAAAACACGCACATATATAATGTTTACTAATCATTAAAAGTGATTGCACGGTTGTGATAAGTAAGAACTTTTAATGATTAGTAAACATTCGACATTGTACAGCTATATTATTACAACCACTTTCTTGTGGCTTTAAGTCTCAGTTGTCGTTAAGATAGACGTGTATAAATTCAAGATGGCAGCACAAATGCTAATACAATTCTAGTCAAAAGTTGCTTTGGTTCTTCTGATCCAGACATGCCCTTAGCCTTTCTCTTTATGTTCTCTTTCTCTCAGTTAGATCGATTCAAGGAACCACCTGCATATGGACCTATGTGTGACATCCTCTGGTCAGATCCACTAGAGGACTTTGGAAATGAGAAGTCTCAGGAACATTTCACTCACAACACAGTCAGAGGGTGTTCATACTTCTACAGGTGAGACTGGTTTATTTTTTAATATATGAGTTGCTGTTTTGTAAGCAATCATTATTCCTTGAGCATGTACATATATCTTGGTTTCTCCATAAAAAAGTATAGTTTCTGTTTAAAAATTCACTTTGAGGGGGCTGTGAAGAAGATGCATGTCAAATGAGAATTTATTTTATCTTAAGACATTGACTCACCTTTGAAAATTTCAACAAAAAGAATTATGAAACAACAAACTGAATTATAGCAGAATCTAATGTGAATCTTGCAAAAGCCCAAAGCAAAAAAGGGAAAAGCAAAGATGTTTAAAATACAATAAGAGGAACCAATGAACAAAGAAAAGGATACAAGTTGATATTTCTCTACGGTATAACTTTCACTCTGGGTTAGTTTGAATGTAGGCTTCGTCAGTTTTACTTTAATGCTGCTGAAAACCAACAGAGTTGTAGGGACCTGCAGGTCCCAATTACAGGTATTCCTTGACTTAACAATCAAAGTTGGCCCCACAATTTCCATTGCTAAGCAAGACAGTTGCTAAGTGAGTTGCAATCTATTTTACAATCTTTTCGTCACCCTTATTAAGTGAATCACACATTTTTTTAAGCAAATCTGTCTTCCTCCATTGACTATACATGCCAGAAGCCAGCTGGGAAGGTTACACGCCCAAGGCTTCCTGCATGATAGGCCAGTCAAAAACCATAGACCCTATACCTAACCTTTTTTTCCATCGCATGCCAAAAGCAGGTGGAACATGGGATGGTCACGTGTGTGCATGTCCACACCCATAATTCTATGCCCCCGCCACCTGTGTATGTGTTCATGACCCCAAGTGACCCCTGCCTATGGCACGTGATGGCACGGTGACCCCAGTAGGCCCGTTTTCGCTCTCCCCAGGCTCCAGATCCTTTCTAGGAGTATGGGGAAGGTGAAAACGGGCCTCCCCCCTGAGGCCCTCCAGAGGTTGGAAACAGCCTGTTTCCTGACTTCCTGTAGTTCCAGAAGGCCTGAAAATCAGCTGGCTGGTGAGTGCATGTGTGCCGGAGCTGAGCTGGTGTGCCCACCGATATGGTTCCATGCGTCACCTGTGGCATATTTCTGTGCCTTAGGTTCGGCATCACTGCCCGACACTAAACATAATACCACTGGAGAGAATTTAGAAAGAAAGACAAATGGACATTAAGAAACAAGAGAATGTCCACATGGTACATGGAATTTGTCTTTTAGCTCAGAGTGTGAACTATTGAAAAAGACAGAAGACAAATACAACTACTACCTCTGCTCATGCTGTGATCGGATTAAAGCTGAAAGAGCATGCAGCTGTTGATAAGGCAACCATAAACCAAAATGTAATTATTATTGTCTTTGAACATTGACATTCTGGTTTATCAGCAAAGTCAAATAGAATGGAGTGGGTCAATTCACATCAGAGAACCGTTGGATCTTACGCTGAAAGAAGAAAATCATAAAAAATATGGAATGTACATCATTATTAACAAAAGCCACTGTTTTGATACACACAGGGAGTGAGGGAGAAAGAGAGAGATGATGGGATGTTCTCATTTGAATCTGAAATAAAACCACAGGGATCGAATCTGTGCTGCAGCAATAAATTAAACAGGTCTAACAAGGATTGCAACAGCTTGTATTCGGATCTCCGAAAAAGACAACTCAGTAATAGTAGAATATAAGAATGCCAAAGTTGACAGTTAAAATGGCATCTTAAACAATGGAAAAAAATTTGGCCTTGGTGTATGAAAAGATGGGGACCTGAAGACAAGAGGAAACGCCTTCATTAGTGGAGAAGGAAATTACATGGGGCCAACCAATTTCATACCTTCACTGGTATAATTGCCCGCAGGATGGAGAGATGGCTTCAGAACCAACATATTACAGATAAACACAATGATAAAATAAAAGTTAATATGAAATAAGAAACAGATTGATAGAGTTGTTATATAAAGATCATTATAAATCTGGTATTTATAGCAAATATATCTACAAGTATAGGAGAAGGAGAGACAGAGCCTGGGGTGGAGCCAAAGAGAAATAAACTTAAACCTTACATTCCCACAAACATTCCAGGTCCAACCCCTCTTGAATCCCATAAACCTTTATCTAGCACCAATTTAATGCTGATTATTAATTGACTAGGTTCTTATGCATAGGCAAGAGGAATAATAGTAATAGCACTTATAAACTGTGTTACAGTGCTTTACAGTCTTTTCTAAGCAGTTTACAGAGCCAGCATATTGCCCCCAAACCATCTGGGTCCTCATTTTACTTACTTCAGAAGGATGGAACGCTGAGTCAACCTTCAGCCTGGTGAGATTTGAACTGCCAAATTGCAGGCAGCTGGTAGTCAGCAGAGGTAGCCTGCTGTTCTGCAATCTAACCACTGCGCCACCACAGCTCATTCAAATCAGCTTAATTGGAACTTAATGTATGGTCCTGATTCTCTGTCAGTCACCTGACAAAAAGACAGGGTTGAAATCTAGCAGATTTCAGGTTCTAAAAAACCGGTAGTGGAAATTTTGAGCAGTTCAGAGAAGGGGCAGCAGAAATTTTGAGTAGGTCAGAGAACTGGCAAATACTACCCCTGGCTGGCTCCTGGAGTAGGGTAGGAATGGAGATTTTATTTATTTATTTATTTTTATTTATTTATTTAATTATATTTCTATACCGCCCCTC
>JANHFP010005597.1:9716-20572 GCA_032468135.1 Calamaria suluensis | reverse complement strand
GATGCTGCTGGGACCTGCACTTCCTCCATTCCAGCCTCCCCCTCACTGCTCTCTGCCAGCTCCTCCTCCTCGACCTCTGAGTCGGATGCTGGCAGAGGCATGACATGCTTAAACCTAAAGTCCACATAAAGCATACGACTGAATCCAGAATACCTATTCAGTATGATGAATGATTCATATATATACCTATTTATTTAATATTGGGTTTTGCTTCTATTTACTCAATAGTGAAACTTCTTCAATCTGTTGCTGGGTTCATACAACATACCTAACAAGGCCAACCCAATATTAGGAGGACATGTGTGAAAAGTATACTAACTAAGATTGTCATGGTTTATCTTTGTTTCCTTATGGGTGCTAATAAAACATATTATTCTAATGCTAGTCCAGTGAGGAAATCCATTTTTTTTTTACTATTGATTCTGTGGGTGGGTGTTGGTAGGCGTGGTGTGGCTTGGTGGGTGTGGCTTGGTGGGCTTGTCAGGGGGGGTTACTACAAAATCCCCATTCCCTTCCCACCCCACTCCAGGGGAAGGATGCTGCAAAATCCCCATTTCCTCCCCACTCTGGGGCCAGCCAGAGGTGGTATTTGCTGGTTCTCTGAACTGCTCAAAATTTTCACTACCGGTTCACCAGAACCTGTCAGAACCTGCTGGATTTCACCCCTGCGCTAGTCCCTTTTTTATCGCTTATTTTGCACACAGTTGATTCCCAACAGTAGGGCCTGCCAGGCTCCAAGGATCTTTCTCCAAGTGCCTCCTAGAAAGATGCAGATGAGCAGTGGTGGGATTCAAATAATTTAACAACTGGTTCTCTGTCCTGCTGCCTAGGTGGGTGTAGACATGGTGGGTGTGGCCAGGGGATGTGACAGGAAGCACTTGGCCTCCTGCACTCTGTGGGAGCAAAAATATGCGGGGGTACCCACTGCCCCCTCACTTTCCATTTTGGGCCTAGGACCTAAGGGCACAAGGTGGCTCAGTGTGGCAAGGCAGCTGAGTTTGTGGATCTGAAGATGGGCAGTTCAGCGGTTCAAATCCCTAGTGACATGTAAATGGGGTGAGCTCCCGTTACTTGTCCCAGCTTCTGCCAACTTAGCAGTTTCGAAAGTATGGAAAAATGCAAGCAGAAAAAATAGGGACCACCTTTTGTGGGAAGGTTACAGCATTCCGTGCTTTAGTCATGCCGGCCCCATGACCACAGAGACATCTTTGGACAGCGCTGGCTCTTCGGCTTTCAAACGGAGATCAGCACCGACCCCTAGAGTCGGAAACGACTAGCACATATGTGCGAGGGATACCTTTACCTTTACCTTAAGCCCACACCTAGACCTACTGCATCCACTTTTGCTCACCGCACTATAGAAAGAGATGTTGACACCATAGGTTCATCACCATGGGCCTATAGTTTCTTTTTGCGTGAAAACTGATACAAACGATGAGTTAAGCAGTTCTGCTTTCTCTCTACTGCCTGTTGTGTTTTTGACACTTTCTCTCTTTATATGTTTTATATTTTATATTTATATGCTGAAAGAAAGCTTTTTAAATTATTTTTAATTTTTTTAAAAAAAATATATCTTTATTGAAGTTTCAAAACATTCAAACACAACACAAAACAACCACATACAAAACAAACAAAAGACATATATACAACATATATAATTATACATATATGTTTAATAAAAATAAAAAAAGAAAATATTAATGGAAACAATTTTCTCCCTTACATAGAAAACATGACTCACCAAATGCAAAAAGCTACCAGAGAATTTCACAAGAGTTTCAATGGCTCAAATTAATTTCTGAAATTCTTTATCTTCAGGAGTAAACTGATCTCCCAAAACTCAAAGCACAGATGATGTTAGAAACTTAAAAAAAAACCCAAATTGTTACGGGAAAAAAAAGCGCCATGTGGTCTCTATTGGGTTTAATGATACTTTAAACTTTAGCGTGGATCAAATTGGGAAGTGGTGATGGGTCAGTAAGTGGTGGTGACATCCTTTTTAGTTATATAATTCTAAACACTTATAGCTCTCCACCTATAATTTGCTGCTTGGATTGAGGACATTTTTCTATCAATAACAATTATTGCAGTATCTATTGCAACAGTTCTCCTTATTAGCATGATGATTACACTTATTTTAGTTGCAAAATGCTGCCCAGCACCAGAGATGGTTCTCAACAGTATGAGGCCTTCATGAAGATGTTCCCTTGTTTGTAAACATAGTTGAATGAGTTGTTGTTGTTTTTTAATGACAATGTCCCAATGCAGAGCTTACATGAGTATGCATGTTACATAATCCTGGAGTAGATAATTACTCTCCGGCCCAACAAGTTTCTCCTTTATATTCAGATAGATTTCACAGGCACAGGGTATAGTATGATCTTTAAGTAATTTTCGCATGCTGTCGATGTTTTGGACCAAACAAAGACAAATTGGCCCTCGATTGTTTTTTTAAAAAGCACTTCCTCTGTTATTTGTGTGGCATATGGTCAGAGGGAACCTCATTAACCCAGATTAATGCGACAGTATCTTCTTGACAAAGTTCCATCACGAATGAGACAGAACATCAAAAGACATGCTGCTATTGGTTTCCCATCAACGGAATATATAAAAGAGAAAGGAAAGAAAAAAGCATCAGACAAAAGAACACAACCATCTTTGGATGCACCAGTGAGCATCGAAGAAAAAGCAGGAAAATGATGGTGACATGGATATTTCTGTTCGTTTTGCTGCTCATTCTGCTGATTCTCCTCTTCCTGAAACAACTATGGTCCCGAAGACATTTACCTCCCGGTCCTCTGGCTCTTCCTCTCATTGGGACCATGTTGTCAAATGGATTTTGGCTTCGTGAAGATTTCTTCCTTAAGGTATTTAATTTTCACCAGCAATATACAAGATAATTCTTGCTTGCTTTCTTTATACCAAAATTATGGAGAAATGTATTTATCTAGTAAACATATTCTCACACAATGAGGAATGTATTTCTTCAAGTGCTAATTGGTTATTTTCCTGATCATACAGAATATTCAGGTAACACAGAGCACGATGTGAAATAATGGGACTGTATGGAGTATATACAAGAGGAACAAAAGTAAAAAATCAGGAGAAAAAAGGCTACAACCATGTTGGTAACATTCAATCTTTAGTTAAAAGACTTTTCAAAAGGTTTGAGGAAATGATAATGGTTGTGGAAAACATGGATGTAGCTGAATATAAATTAGATTCAGAAAAGGAATGTGAGTTGAAAGCGGCAGATTCATTGGAAAGAAATATGGACTGTACAGACTGAGATGACGGGTTAATAATTTGCAATTAGATTTAGTTTAAAAAATGGGGGTCTGTTTCTCAAGGGGTATGAAACTAATATTATAGTATGAATTAAATATACAATGGGGGGAAATACTATGTGTATATGTGTTAGTTGTTTTTTCTTTTCTTAACGCCCAGAGATGGGGCGGTATAGAAATTAAATAAAACTAAATAAAACATAAAACTTAAAATGTTTTTTTTTGTAGTTTTTCTTTGTTTTTTTCAGTTTTGTATTTTAACTTTTCTTTGGAAAAAAATAGAAACACCCCCCAAAGTTGCAATCACTGATATGGATAGCATTGCTCGTGTGCCCAATTTTAAATCAGATTACAACCATCAGATAAAGAACAATTCTTCAGGGGAGCCCATAATCGCTAGAATAGCACTTAGACTGATATACCACTTCTTAGTACTTTACAACATGCACTAAGCAGTTTACAGAGTCAGCATATTGCCCCCTGCAATCTGGTTCCTCATTTTACTGACCATGGAAGGTTGGATGGCTGACTCAAACCTTGAGCCGGTCAGAATTGAACTGCTGGCAGCCAGCAATTCAGCAGAAATAGACTGCAGTACTGCATTCTAACCACTGCACCCCCACGGTTCATGCACCACCAAAGCTCTGTCAACGTAACTGCAATTGGAAAGTTGAGGAGTTGATGGCTGAAAACAGAAGCCAGAGAGGTTGAGAAAGCCTTTGAAAAGTATCCTAGTGGTTGCATTCAAAGGATGTGACTCACAGACTAGTTTTGGCTCAAAGATCTGTCAAACACAGGTGGACTGGGCAGTAAGAAGGGTATCTTTCATCCAAGGACAATTCTTGGAATTGAGGGTTTAGAAAAGCCTGTAAGTGGCATATTAACCATAAATAATCTGTTTTATTTGATTGTAACATTTCTCAACTTTAATCCACATGACAGCCTGCAAAACGATATGGAAATATATACTCGATGTGGGTTGGGCCTCGCCTTCTGGTCATTCTGTCTGGATTCAAAACTGTGAAAGAAGGAATGACCGCCTTCCCAGAAGAATTCTCTGATCGATCAGATGACGCTTTCTTGACTGCTGTAGGGAAAAATAGGGGTAAGTACAAATAGTAAGGAATTTTATCTAAATCAACATCAAACTGTTACAATTTGTGTGAATAATATGCATAACAAAATGATTTAAAATCATGAGAAAAGCAAAAGAAATACATACATATTAGACCAAATTGTTATACATTACCATTGTGTTCCATTTTCTCTATTACATTGATTTAGACCCAGGCCGGCGAACCTATGGCACTGCACTAGCTGATTTTCATGCATTCCGGGCCCACTGGAAGTTGGGAAATGGTCTGTTTCCTGTCTTTGTGTGGCCATTCCAGGTGGGGAAGGCTGTTTTCACCCTCCCAGGCTCCTAGAAAGCCTCTGGAGCCTGGGGAGAGCGGAAAACAGAACTACCAGGCCCACCTTTCCAAAAGCATGGGGAGCATGAGTGGGATTGTGTGTGTATGCATGGGAGCATGTGGGGCATTGAATAATGGGTGTGGGCACATGTGCACATGATTCCCACATCCCTCCCCTGATTTGGCGCACGATGGCAAAAAGTTTAGCCATCACTGCCTTAGACATTACAAGTAGAATTACAACCACAATATAACCCAACATTTGTTGCTAAGGGAGAAAATTGTTTAGTGAATTTCCCTCATTTTACAACCTTTGTTACCAAAGTTGTTAAGTGAATCAGTACCACCACTGAGGACACCTGATCTTGTTTACCAGATCTTAGAATCTTTTGATGTCCATCATACAAGACAGAGTGGCAAGCCCAGCATCTGTGGTCACCATACCACATGTGTCTCCCAGTGTCCACCTGACTCCCAAAATAAATAAATATTTTTATAATAAAAAATAGCACAACTGGAATCTTACAAAATGGCAACAGTGCACAAAGGTTTGGTATTCCCAGCTGACGTTCAGAGAAATATTTGGCAGGAACTAGAGATTGATATTGAAAGAACTGTTGTTGTTTTTAAACATAAATGTTATAACGAATCATGTATGTTGTCTGCTGATGCCTTCAGGAATTATTCTCTCCAATGGCCACACCTGGAAGCAGCAGCGACGTATTGGTGTCACTTCTCTGCGGAAGCTGGGCTTGGGGAAGAAAAGCATTGAGCATCAGATAGAAGAAGCAGCTCAGATATTGGTGGAGGCCCTTAGACAAACAAAAGGCATGTAATTTGGGCTAATGGCTCAAATCTCTGTCAGCAGATTTTTTTTTCATTCTATGTATTTGAACAAGAAATGTGTATTTGAGGTGTGTATTGGATAGGAATTGTTTTTAAATGTTTGGAACAATTGATAGAGTTCCCAATATTTTTTTCCATCCTGTAGAAGTCCTGTTCTTTTATAATCCATTATGAAATATCTTCATTTGCAGGACTGCCCTTTGACCCTTCAATTCCAGTAATAAATACTGTTTCTAACATCATCTGTGCGTTGAGTTTTGGACATCAGTTTACCCCTGAAGATAAAGACTTTCAGAAATTAATTCAAGCCATTCAAACTCTTGTGAAATTCTCTGGTACCTTTTTTCAGTTGGTGAGTCATGTTTTCCTTTAAAGGGACAAAACTGTTTCCATCAGTATTTTCATGTAATCATGAATGGAATCCATGGCGAGAACCAACCTAGAACTAAGGAGAAATTTCTTGACAGATGTTGTGGATGCTCCACCACTGAAGAATTTAAGACAGAGTTTGGACATCCATTCTATGAAATGATATGGAGTCTCTTGCTTGAACAGGGGTTGGACTAGAAGATCTCCAAGATCCGTTCCCATTGTGTCCTTCTGTTATGAAAATCTAACAAATCGAATACTTGATCAGTGCATTTAGTTCATCATTTAGTTTGACATGTGAATCCAGTTGGTTTAATTTCTTTGAATCATGGCTAAGTTAACCTTGGGTAGCCTTATTTAGAAATGCTCCTGGAGAGAATTAGATGATCTTATAATAGCTTTATAATAATCAATCTGCCTGTAACACAATTCTGGGAGAATTTGGGAATGCCATTTCTGGGGGGACTTCTTTGCCCTGATACCATGTATGGTTGGCCATGTTTTAATGTGCTTGAAATGTTTTTCTTTGATTATTAAGTGGTGTCTATTACTGTGAGCTTTTGAGAGTCTTCTTTAGTTGTGGTGGGGAATAACTGAGCAACGTTGCCTTTTCCATTTCTATTAGATGTTTATTGTGTTACCACGATTAATGAGCTCCCTCCCAGGCCCCCACAAGGAGGCCTTGGCTTCTTTAGAGACGGTCCTTTCCTTTGCCAAGCAGGAAATTGAGAAGCACAAGGAATATGGCGCTCTGCATGAGCCACAAGATTTCATTGATCACTATCTCCTTCAGATGGAGAAGGTATGGCTTTATTTTAGTTCAATACATGGTCAAGCAATTATTACCTTCCTGGTTATAATAAAGATGAGGAGCTAGTGCTATTATCTTCCTTGCATTTTCTTCTATTTTATTCAATTCCTGTTCTGTTTAGCCCATGTTACATTCAAGTAAATAAGAAGTATTTGTACCTCTGCAATCTTAAACTATCATTAGATGAGGGAGTTTGTTTGTGGGGGAAGTTAGAATTCTTTTTGTTTCTTCTCCTCTCATGTTTGCCTATCACTTCTTTCCCCCTTGTTTTCCAAATAAATTCTATTAAGAAGGATAAGAATTAACAGGGAGTTTTGATTAATTCATACTTAAATAAATACTTACCGTGAAATGATTGGATTAGAAGATCTCCGAGGTCCCTTCCAGCTCTATTCTGATTGATTGAATAGCCACAAAATAATGAAATTAGAGCAGCCCTGCACATCACTTTGGGCATAACTATAGATTAGAATTCTCTAGTATTCTCAGTCATCCACGTCATGGTTGTCCCAATGGTGCTTTTTCAGGAGGCAACTGGACTTTCCTGTTTTTTGTTTGAAGATGTTTCCCTTCTCATCCAAAAAGCTTCTTCAGCTCTGACAGGATAGTGGGGAATGGAAGGGTTTATATTCCTTGCAGACAGCTGGGAATTTGCTTCCTTTTAGGGCAGGGGTGTCAAACTCACATCATCATGGCAGCGTTTTTTAATTGAATATTAATTGAATTTTAACTGGTTTTAGTTGAGGACAGCTCAATTTAATTATTTTAAGTATTTCAAATTGTATATTATGTGCTTTTAACTTGCTGTCCACCGCCTCGAGTCTTCGGAGATGGGGCGGTATATAAATTTAAATAAATAAATAAGTGTCACACTGGTAGTTTGACAGCCCTGTTTCAGAGGGTTGTTGAAGTACTTGGAAGAATGGGTTTATTCTCATGAATTCTGACACAGAAACAAAAAGAATGTCAGGAAAGCTGCATAGAATTTGTTGTCATTTTGATTTTCCGTTTTAGACATCAGAGCATAAATGACCCCAATTCTACCTATATTGAAGAGAACCTGACCCAAAATATTTTTTTTATTTGCTTGTTTGTTTGTTTCATTGTTTGTTTGTTTGTTTTGTTGTTGCTCCTGCTGCTGGTTCAAAAGACACAACCTTGACTACTCTGGTGATTTGGTAAAAACTTAATGATGATTTGGAAGAATCTAGCAATCGAGTTCATAACTCGAATGGTGTTGCATGGAAGCCACAAAAGCTTATATGGTACTTATATGGATAGTCATGTACATCATCTTTCGGCTTAACTTTCAATTTGTAGGTACATGTTAACCATTGTTCCACGTACAAACATTTACTGAGATTAAATAAAAGGAAACAAATTCAACGTCTTCAAAATCTCTTTTTGATTTTGTTTAACCTATCACTTTAATTGTTACTCTCCTGCAAAAATTTTCCTATATAACCACAGGAGTGTATTTAGTCTAATGATTTGTGGCACAGAAGGAAAAATAACCACAAAAAATCTGCATAGAATTATTGTAATTTTCATTTTCTGTTTTATACATGAGAGCAAGAATGACCCAGACTCAACCTACAATGAAGAGAACCTGGCTCAGTGTATTTTTGATTTTTTTCTTGCTGGAACAGAGACAACCTTCACTACTCTGATGTGGGCTCTGCTCCTCTTGACCAATCATCCCGACATCCAAGGTGAGACACATCTGGCAATGGGAACAAGTGCCATTCTCAGAACATGCACAGAAATAATTTGAAATTCTAAGATATTGCATGAGCAGCTTAATCTATTCTTCCTGCCCTGGTGCTGCCTGTCCTGCTTCTTGACTGGAGTCCAAAGACTGAAAGGACCAAACTGGGATGGTGTCAGCTTTGGAAGCCATATTAGAGCTGATGCTTCAAGCTGCCAATTTCTAGCTGCGGGAAAGTGGTCAAGGCCAGGCCTGGGAGCACCTGGAGTAGGAGGGTTTGGGCATTGCCTCCATATACGATTGGGGAATGTGATGAACCGATGGGAGGGGTACGAGATTGTGGAGGTTTCACTTGTTGGTGAGAAACTGGAACTGGCAGATTCAGTTTCTCACATGCTGTGCCAGTATTCCTGCTCTAATAAAGGGGACTTTGAGAAATGCCTGTCTAGGAGTTCTTAATTGGAGGAAGAGGTTTTTCTGGAATGCTGACAGATGGCCTGGCAAAAGCAGGGGATTGTTCTGGAGTCGGGAACCCATTGAGACTTGTATTTTTGCCCTTCCAACCAGTGTAATCACTGATCAACAATTTGGGATGAAGGGGGAGAGCTAACCTATGACCATTGTCTGCAGAAATGAGGGACATGACAAGGACAAGGGAGTGTTTGTTAACGTAAAATGTTGGAAATACCAAAGTGTTTCCAGGTTAAAATTATTAACCAGTGTCATCACTGTTGCCCAGGGGATGTCCAGTTGGGGACTCCTTTCATATCCCTTGCATGAGTCCTCCAAAATTTGTCTATTCATGTTTGCATGCTTTCAAATTGCTACATTGGCAGGAGCCAGAGCAAATGACAGGAGCTCACCCAACATAAAGCAGCACTCAGGTCTCTAGCATGGTCTTGCAGTTGTCAGCCCAGCCTTCTAAATGATGGTGGCTCCATGCTCCTAAGGGACTGGTGGCAGGTAGGGCAGTGGCCTTGAGTGAAATCTAGTGCCAGTCTAAAGGGGTTGCAGGGCTGGAAACCATACCACAGAGTGTATGGTTTCCAAGGGGGAAGGCTAGTAGAGCCTTAGTGAAGATTCAGCTTGGAGTTGGAGCTGGTGGCAGCCCAGAAGGATGGCCCAGTGGCAGAGAGAGGAAGCAAGAGCTTGTCCAGAGTCAGCCTTTTCAGTGAAGCATGTGTCCAAATTCAGAGGTCAGAGATTGGAAGCAGAAATGCAAAATCCAGAGACTAGAGGTGGATTTGGAGCCCTCTGGTAAGGTGGGCCAGGGCTAATGGCAGCATGAAGTTCAATGAGTTGGCAACTGGGATTGGAGGCCTACCTGAGGCTATGAACTTTGGTATTCCAATAGACAAGGAGTCCAGAAGCCAGCAATATATTGAAGGAGAAGGTCATATACTTTGCTAGTGTATTGTTCATATACTTTGAAGAACATTGGTGGCAGTAGTACTGAGGAGTAAAATTTGGAAACAAATAAAAGGAAATGACGCTTCCATTTCCATCATTTTTTTTTTCTAGAGAAAGTCCAGAAGGAGATTAAAGACATGTTTGACATCTCACAGTCAATTTCCTATCAGGATCGGAAGAAGCTGCCCTACACCAATGCTGTGATTCATGAAATCCAGCGTTTAAAATATGTCTTGCTATCTGGGCTTCCCAGACAAACTAGAAAAGATGTGACGATGAGGGGTTACCACATTTCAAAGGTGAGAACTGCTACAAGCAGCCACTGCTCTCAGAAACTGTTTTGGAAGTGAACAAATAGGGGTCCATAAATGCAATCTAACACCAAATTGTGGGAATTTGATCCATGAGGTGGGGGTTTGTTCAGCAAAGTGCCTGCTCACTCGGTTGGTAGTGTCAGGTAAACTCCTGACTTGGGAATGATCTTACCTGTCTCTAAAACATTGTTTTAACTCACGGTCTCCTCTACAGTTTCACTAATCAAACTATTGTGGAAGATGCACATAGGTCCTTTAAGGACTGCCTCCAAAAACAAATAAAAAAGGAGGAATCTCAGGTACCTAATTTGTCATGGGTAACGCCATAGGTTAAAAAAGTATTATTTACCTTAAATCAACTAATTGTTTCCATTCAAAATTTGACTGCTTATCACAGACATTTTCAACAGAAAACAAGTGTTGAGTTTATAACCCTCTGTATGTTCATTTATATCTTTATGTCTGTTCTTATGTCTTTAAGGAAGGTTAACTGCAACTGGTAATTAGTATAATTGTAGGGTTGAGATGTGAATAGTCCAGGCTATGGTTTTTCCAGTTGCAATGGATGGCTGTGAAAGTTGGACAATAAGAAAGGCTGAATGCCAAACAATTGAGGCCTTTGAACTCTGGTGCTGGAGAAGACTCCTGCGAGTTCCTTGGACTGCAAAGTGATCGAACTGGTTAGTCCTAGAGGAGATC
>JANHFP010005594.1:48347-59450 GCA_032468135.1 Calamaria suluensis | reverse complement strand
GGGGGACTGTTTCTTCTTCGTCCTCTGAGCTCTTGCTCCCAGCTGCAGAGGCTAATGGGTCCATGACATCATCGGCTCCTTGGTCCATGTCATTCCCAGCCAAGTCAGTTAACCCCTCTGTGTCTGAATCAGACTGTGGCTAAGGCACAACAAAAGCAGTGAACAATTGTCTTTTGCCGTGACATAAGAATTCCATATTTTATATCAGAGTGGATTTGCTTTCCTGGTGAAAAGAAATAGGATGTTTCTTATGAGGCAGGTCTAGGTGTTTGCACTACAGTATTTCCCAAAAATAAGACCCAACCAGAAAATAAGCCCTAACATAATTTTCCAGGATGTAAAATAACCCTACTCCAAAAATAAACCTCAGTTAAGATCATCAGCCAGATGAACACATTTACGGACATCACCTTAAAATAAGCCCTAATGTGTCTTTTGTAGCAAAAATTAATGTAAGCCCTGGTCTTATTTTCAGTGAAACACAGATCAGGATCAGGAGAGGAGCCAGTCTTGGGTCTTTATTCTTTGTGATTCATATAACAGGTTCTTGAAATGTAAGGTGATTTACTGTATATATACCAGCTATTTAAATGACTAGGTATTTCTTAAATTACCTTTTCTTGAGATATTTTGGCTTCTGACCTATTGTTCACTGTTCTTTATTGAACAAAGTCCCATTGGTAGTTTTATAGTTATATTTTATAATTGTAATGTATTACAATTATATACATCAGTCTCCATCAACCCAGAACTCTTATAGTATATTGGGTTTACAAATTCTAAATCTTCCAGTTATTGGTCATATATACCTACATTGGTTTCATTAAAAAGGCAAGCTTATCAGACAAATTTTGTGAAACATAGGGTCAATTTCGAGTATTTTCTCTTCAGTTCTCCACATAAAATATTTGTATCCTTTTGTCAGGTCTGCAGCAATAACAATAAACTGAACTGAAATAACAATTATTTTTATTGCTTTATTGATTTCACAGGGAGAGAGAAAGAGATGATACTTTCTCTAATCATTGTTTATGCTCTTCCTAAGGAACTTTTCAGGCTAATTCTCTTCTTAATTGTATATTTTAGAAATTTATTTGAAGTATGATGTTGTGAAGTACATTAGTGATATCACACAATAACTTGGATGTCAGTCTCTTTTGCAGCTCCATCTATGCTCAGAACACTTTCTATGGGACAAATTCCATTTAATCCATGGAAGCTTTTTTAAAGGTTACCTTTATTTGTGGGTAAGTGGACTTTTAATATTGTATAATCACAAATATATTTTATTATTTTTTACCTCACCAAGTAAAAACAATTAATAAGTATGAGTAATTCAATGAAAGCAACTCATCACCAGTTTTCTTTTTTCATAACATCTTGTTGTTTATGACTTGTTCGCTCTCTCTTTCTCCCCATAAGTATTGGAGAGATACTCCAGTCCACAATAAAGTTGGTTTCTCTTTGCTGAGTCTTTATAAACATCTCTGTAGCATCTCTGAAAGACAATTGTTTGAATACCAGCATACAAATCCCATAAGTAGTTAAGAGGTTATTGGGAGCTAAGGAAGTAAAAGACTTTGAACCAAAGGCAAAAATTAGGCACATGTGGGAGCACAGGAGATAACAGATTCCCCTGAATTCATGAGCCCATAAAAGAAATCATAGTTGGTGCTTAAAAACTCCACAAGACCGCCTATAAAGATAAAATGACATAAACTACCATATCAGCCCAAAACAATGATTTTACAGATCTGAAATTTTAAAGTAGAAGGTGTAGACTGCATGATTTACCCTTTAAGGAAACAGGTCCCTCAAGATAATATGCTATTTAATGTAAGAAAAACTTGATCAATCAGTGAAATGACTAAGTCTTATTTACAAAGTATTCGCAAGTGTACGACATATTTTTATGATGTTGCCAAGATGGAGAGGTCTTACATAATAAATGGATGATTTCTCAAGAAAATTTTGGTTTTATTTTCAAAGGTACTAAGTACAATATTTTACTGAGAAATAAATTAAAATAAGACCATAATTTCTTTATTTTTATTGACCTTCCAGGTTGAATAAAATAGATTACTCATCACATTATTTCATGTCCTTAATTCCACAATATCATAAAATTATTCATGAAAATTGAATGGATGAATGGTCAAACAGATGGACAGACAGATATAAGCTAGAGGAAAACCAAATAATATTTCCATTCAGTATAATAGTACAAACAAAAACAAAAATGACAGTTCATTATCATTTATGTATAACTTGAAGGGCAACTAAAACTATTTCCCCAGTTGTTTGCAAGAAGAGCCACAAGTTTTGCTCCCATTCCCTTCTTCCATTTCCTCCTCTTCTCCTTCTCCTCCTCCTTGGCTGGTTGACTGTTATATGAGTTACATATTTTCTTCTGCATTGTTAAAATGTGTACATGCAGATAAAATACCATAAATTGGAAATCAGACATATTTGATATGAATATAAATCTTCCTTATGACATTTTATAGAAACTATACATATGCAAGTTTTTGGAAAAGATAATTTATAATTATTCTGTTTGGCTAGTGCATGAAGAATGAAACCAACTACAAACTTCACTCTTATTGAAAAGATTCCATGCCAGATAGCTGGAGACCAATTAAGAGAGCTTGTGTATATTCACCATCTTAATGTGATTGGACTAAACTGTAAGGGGATTGCTCTTATGTCATCTGTGCATACATTTAGGCAAAGAAAACCTTAGATGGATATAAATATAAAGGGTGGCAATGCTGAAACAAGAGATATGTTTCTTGGGTGATATGTTTTAATTATACAGGGTAAAAACTAATTAAGTACTTCAATTAATGGAACAGATCCAAGGAGAAAGAGAAAGGGGAGGGAGAAGGGAAGGAAAAGGGGGAAGGGGAAAAAGGAGGAGGGAGAATTCTCCCTTTTCCTTATACTCTTCCTGTATTTCCTAGGAGCTTGACAACTGACTCATGTTTATGATGGTTACAGTGTCCCAGAATCATATAATCACCTTTTGCAACCTTCTGACAATCAAAGTCAATGGGGAAGCCAGATTCACTTAATATGTGTTACAAACTTAACAACTGCAGTGATTCACTTAACAAATGTGGCAATAAAGGTCATAAAATGGAGCCAGTCACTTCACAATTTTTCGCTTAGCAATATAAATTTTGAGCTCAGTTGTGGTCATAAGCCGAGGACTACCTGTATAGGATTTTACTATGAACAACAACATATACTTCAGATTCTGAGTTCTAAGTCTGTGTTGATGAAAAGTTTGAACCTACATAATTAAATAAGAAATTAAGTGTTAATGAAAGTGTTTTTGGTTTGAAAACAAACTTTAGAAATAAAAAGTGGTCTCCATTCAACCTTTCAATGTCAGCTATCACTTTTAAAACAGATTGACCTGGAAGCATACAGCTAAAATTGTGGTGACTGTTAATGACAGTTTTATTGGATGCCATGCTTATAGTTCACATTTTGAGGTCTGTATGTAATTGATCTTTTTACCCTAGGAGAGAAACACTGCAATAAGTTGGTTGCAGCTCCACATTATAGTATAGAGAAATAATAATGATGTCACCTTGAGATTCAAAGATCGTGGAATAGTAATAGTCTCCTAGCTCATTCTCCCAACTGCAGTGACCTCTCCAGTTTTAAATCTTAACAGTCTCAGCATTATTTTTGAATTATTCATGCTACCCTTTTCCCTCACTACGAAATCAAGGAAAATGAATGCATTATGTTTTATAAACTCCAGTTTTTTTTAAAAAAAATGTTATTTAGTTGTTTAAAAAAGCAAATAAACTATACAATGTCACACATACCTAATTGAAAATAGGTCAGGGAGAACACTATTACATGCAAAAAAGAAAAACAGGCTATGGAATCTTCTGTGTTATATAATATTTAATTCCGTTTCAATCTGAATAAACTTTATGACTTGGGGTTTGTGTGTGTTAATGAATTGTTTGTCTAGAAATTCAGCATTGGAATTCCAAGCAAAGGCTATACTTCTGATTTATGGCTTATACTGATGCTGCTGTTCATAGCATCCAATCACTTGAGAGTAAAGAATACTGTAACTCTAAATAGTGATGCATATTTGTGTTACAATTCCTTACAATGATATCAGTTGTGACTTAGACACATATTCATATTGCATGGATATTCACTGGGCAAAGCTGACTGCTAGTGAACAGATCTGTTTAACTGAAGTGATCACTACAAAAGAAATAGTCCAGAGTAAACTGAATATTGTTTCTGACAATTGGACTGGGAATTAAAATAACTTTTTTTCCCCTTAAAGTCCTTCTGTTGACAACTCTTCTAGTTTATCCAGTCTAAATAATAAAAGGATACAGTTTTATCTGAGTGATGGATTTGATTAAAAAAAATGCACATGGGGATAAAATAAAATGCATGTAAATGCAAACTCAGGCAGGTATCCTGATTCATCTGTAGCTGGTGACCTTTAAGTTCATGATGAAAAACAAATGTCAAGCATTCAAAAGACAGGAGTATCCTTGGCTTTGCCAAGGATTTTGTATGCTATTGCACAGACTGTATTAATTTAGTCTGGCACCAATAACCTTGAAATCAGGATTTTGAACTAAAAATCCAGTTTTATATTTATTCAGAAAGCAAAGATAAAAAGTGACTTTATTTAAGGGCCTTTCCAGTGGGAAAAGGCAAATATAATGTAACATTACAGATACTTTTCTTTTCTTATCATGCCATTTGTTATCAGCTTCCATAGCAACAGATTTTATATGATCTTCAGATCACTTTAAGTAGAATTTTAATTACAGTGATGATTGGCTTGTGTTATTTTACTTGCAATAATGCTATTGCAAATTACAAAGGAAATAATGGAAAATGCTTACAAATGATGCAGGACTTCATTCATTTATTTATTATAATTTTTCCAGTTGCTTGACAAGAGAAATATAGAGATCAGATGGATTTAAGTTAGTGAGTAGTGAATGACATTATAAACCAACAGTGAAAATCAATGCTTTTGGCTGTAATATTAATACACTGCTTTCAAACAGATTAATAATGTACTCTGTGAAACTGTATTTGAAGAACTTTGCAGTGGAATGGAAAACATAACTAATAAGAACATTTATTTTCATTTTATTCTAAACGCATTCTAAGATCTACTGAAACTGAGCAGGAATTACAAATGCACATAGGGAAAAGAATGAACTCTTTAAGATGTGCTCTTTTGTAGTTACATCTACATCTTTTCAATTTGTTCTGGTACTTCTTTGTTTCAGATTTAAAAGGAACACATTTGCTGTGATGAAGACACTACTATATTTTTGAGGAAACAAAAAGCCACCCACATGTTGAAAAGAGCGACAAAGCACTAAAACCTCACTGATTTTTAGCCTAATTGAACACCAACCAGGACTGCCTTTATGGCAATTCTCACTGCTATTAACATATATAGCAGAATATCCCAGCAGGTGGAAAGAAGTATTTTACAAACAGACTAGAAAGAACTGTTGGATTGGGATGAAACAAGAAGCTAAGTATGATTAGGTCAGGCTTCACTTTTATTATCTCTACAAAATTAGGTCAATTATATTTCTACTTTCTCTACCCTTTTTTTAACACCACAATCCTTTTCAAAGTGTTCTCTTTGTTTTACAAGTACCTTGAAGAAGACCTAATGTGGGCTTTATTTCATTTATAATTTTTCTTTAACACTATGGTTTTAGAAATAAAAAAAGAAAATAAAAAAAGAACAAAACTCATATTAATCTTTTCAACAGAGATATCAGATCATGTCAAATCAAGCTACTTCTTAGTTACTTTACATCTCTTGGAACTGAAGGAAAATTTTCTGGAATTTGATCCTCTGATAAATTATATTACCAATTCAGTATTAATAGAACTGTATGAAAGAAGTTGGGATATCTGAGAAATGTTACTATGGGTTTTTTTTTTCCCCTTCCAAACCTGAAAGAAAATGACAACATGGGAAGAAGAAGAATATGTCCAGGGTAACCTTCACTTAGACCAGCATGACAATAGTATTGGGGGAAATATGTTTAAATGAAGTTAGTATTTTTGTATATAATCTGAGTAGGAACATTAAAGAACATTAGTGGAATCAGACAGGTTCTAACTACAGTTTAAATTTATACCCACAATAGAATGTTTAATTTGCTGCTTCTAGTTTTAAAAGAAACGTTAACTGGATGAGAAGAGACAACCAAATGGTAAACAACAAGTAGCAATGGTGTCTCCTTTTTTCTGAGTTCTTTAGCGGAAGCTGGAAAATTACTCCTTTATTACTCCTAAGAGAGCCAAGTGTGATTCATCTTAGAGTTGGCCCCAGTTACGGTAGTAGTTGATGGAGGAATTGTCTGGGAGTTCCAAAGCTGTTGGTTGGGTGGGAAAGAATTCCAGAAGATGGCATAGGCAGACTACCAAACTATATTGGGGATGAAACTTGATTTCAGGGCATCGTTACCTTTTTAGAATACAATTGTGAAATTTTGAGATAAATCTGCTTTTGTTCAGTACAGCTGATTGGATGCAATAACTTTTGGTTTCTAAATTTCAGTAAAAAGGAGAATCAAATACAATTGTTAATGCACGGGGAGACCCTGTCAACAGCATGTTTGCTAAAATCTCATAGGTCTTAACGAGAGTTAAGCTGCCAAATGTATGCATCACTAAAAAGTGTCTTTTGAAAATGTGCAGAATCGCTTATTAACAATAAGCTGTGTGTGTGATACATTTTCCCTTTGGGTAATTAAAAAAAAAGATGAAAGAGAATCTTTATCAGTTCTAAAGTCTGAGCTTGCTCTCTGTATCAGTAGACTAAGATAGCATTATGACTCCCATTTTGTTCAGGAAGTCTGTCCTGCCAGGTTTCTCCTGATCTGCAAAGCAATCTTGAATTGGCAGCAGTAAATAACTTAATGACTTAATAGGTTTTGTTTCATATTTGTTCTTGCTTGGGTTTACTTTGTCTAGGATTATGGTTTCCAAGTGATTAGGGACCAATTCAAAATGTCTTCTGGTGGAATAGTGACAAATGAGAAATATGCAAGAACAGGAAAAAGAAAATTTAAACAACATTGGTAGCACTGGAAAAGTTGAGAATTGCAATCAAATGATACATTACAATACATTTACAATAAAATGTGTGAGGGAAAATATGCTAATTCATTTCAAAAGCCATTAGCAGAAGAAGCAGCTTTTTATTTATTCCTGAATGTGCCATGGATACATTTAGAAAATGCTTTTAAGCTTGGGCACTTTTCCATACTTTGTAGATATAAGTACTGAATGGTGGTTCTAAGATTTTAGGACTTCCAGGAACAAAAGGTTATGCTCTTACAAGAGGCAACAGAACAAAAATAAACCTATTGTAGATTAAACATTCATTTACATGATATTATTTTTGCAAGCATTGTGGTGATCTATCTACACGTTTTACCTCCTGCCATTACAGCAGGTAAGCTGTACTCCTTGTTGGTTGTAGTCTATGGACCAGACGTGTCAAGCGGAGGCCCTGGGGACAGATTCGACCTGTGGCTTGCTTAGACCTGGCCCACAGGGTTGCCCTGGAAACAGCAAAGGACCAGCACATAGTGCCTCTGCCAGTGAAAATGGGCTCCCAAGCTCTGTTTTTGGCTGTTATGACCTCAGAGCTCAAGAGGTCCGCATCAGGATTGCATTTGACCTCGGGGAGCTGGGGTGGACATGGCCAGGGTGGGCATGGCCAGCTCGATGTCACTTGTGTCGGGGGTGCCTGTCGTGGCCCGAGCACTCTGCCAGTGAAAATGGGCTCCGAGCTGTGTTTTTGCTGACAGGAGGTTGTAGAAAGCCATTGCAGCCAAAAACAGAGCTCGGGAGCCCATTTTCACTGGCAGAGTGGTCGGACCACCACAGGCGCACACCAGTCATGCCTACACCATCCCCTCAAGGTCAAACACAACCCTGATGTGACCATCAATGAAATCGAGTTTGACACCTCTGCTATACAGTAAATATCAGTTAAGAAAACTTGGTTTTAAAAGCACAATCATTTTGAAATCAATACTTTCATTAACATCTGTCCCCTCAAGAAAATACTCATTGAATATATTTGATTGGGGGGTTTTTTTGCCACTCATTCCTGTAACTTCTATAAAGCCCTTTTAAGAATAGAATGTGATTTAAGGAGAAGCAGTCTAAAACCTTGTTCTCTAGCTGAAGAATTGGGGGGGAGGGTTGGTTATTGAATAGGCACATAAAAAAGCTGGTCTTCTGGAAATGTGATTCCTTCTCCAAATATGGGAAGGAAGAGATGGGAAAACAAATTGTAGATGGAACTGAAATATTTCAAAGGAAGAGGAAACATGCATTTTCCAACAAAGTTCGAATGGGTCAGATCTGCAGGCCTTCAGTAATATAAATTCATTGACATAAGCAGGAGCTGCTGGCTTTTGCCCAAAATAAATACTACTAAATTAGAAAGAGGATGAAGCTTTTGTGAAAATCCAGTGAGAAGCCACTTAAAACATACATTGTTTTCAAACTATTCAAAATATGAATCGTTGACTGGTTATCCAAAAACCATAAGATGACTTTGGTTTTGCAGTTGTTTTGTTTATTTCTGTTTTGGTATGCAACTGGAGTAAAATTCATAGAAAAACTTCAGTTCATTGCTAATGAAGAGATAGGAAATAGTTTTCCAAAAGAATAATCATCACTTAAATTAAAATAATTATATGACAATATCTACTTTTTCACATACCAATATTTATCACTGGCTTTTTTCTAGTCCTTAATAAAGAAATATAAAAAGGACACATAATCGTGGTCAGTTTACAGCAATCTATACCTGTTGGCTAAATTATATATATGGTATCCAAACAGGTGACAAGCCACTCTTAATTCAAACTGGTTTAAAGCAGCATTCATCATTATGTGAGCAAATTAGCTAATTTAGGAGTTCATATTCTGCATCCAACTATCAGACATCTCAACAGTCACTTTCTCCATCTCCAGAAATTTTGATTGACCCCCGCCCCATCTATTATCTGCCTCCTAGGTCCCAGCTGATTGGGGATTTTGCAGTAACCTTTCCTTGGATTGGAGTGGGAATGGAGACTTTACAGAACCCCTCCCCTGCTATGTCCACCAAGCCATGCCACGCCTACTATGCCACACCCACAGAAATGATAGAAAAAAAAATATTGAAACCCACCACTGGTAGGAAAGTAACCAAACTCTAAGAACTGTATTCCAAAAACGTCTTAGAACTCTTCTATCTAAAATATAGTTTAATGGAATTAATTTCTTGATAAGGTATAAGACTAGTCTTAGGGACTAAGTGAATCTCCACTCTGATATGGAGCATGTTATGGGAACACAGTCCTAATTCAATTTGCCAGCTATTAAAAGAAGAACCACTGCTACTATTATTCGTATTAAAATATCTTCTTACGATTGGCATATGGAAAAGCAAAACTAACCCCATTAACATATGCTACGTGGTAACTACATCTGAAACTTCAGCCGAGAGAAAGGCAATTATCACAAAGAATGCACAGGACTGCCCCGGTCCTTAACATGTCATGGAATGTCACCCCTTGTGCCATGAAGCTGAAGAAAATGATTGGTGTACAATTCACTAGCAATTACCTCTGTGTAAAATGACTGCAGTCACTTTGGTGGGAGGAGGGGGGCACTTAACGGGAAAATTTCAGTTTCAAACTCGAGATTTTTTTTTTCAGTAGTCCCTGCTCTTTACCCAATTTTCCAGCTGAACTGCCTGAGGCATGAGGAGGTGAAGAAGCTCGTGCAAGGTCATCCAGGAAATCAATGAGCTAGGCCTGTTTAGAGCTCCTTCTTCTCTTAGCAGCTCTTCCTTTGCTGTAGTTGTTGGACCACTACTACCAGGAAAATTCCCTGTGCTCCAAACATTAGCTGCAAAAGAATGATAACCAAAAAGGGGGGAAAAAAGACAGTGATATGCCAGAAAGAACAATTAGAATTACAGAATGACACCTTATTCCCAGAAGAACAAAGGGTTTAATTAGTGTTACATAGTAAAACATGTTTGAAAAGGTTAATCTTTTGGCACAATGCATTCACTATCTGATGGATCTCATAGATTCTTGCTAAAAGATACACATTTTTTTTGTATTTCCATGAGCTAACATATATTATTATATAGTAAGGCCATAAAATGTTGAAGGTCTTATTTTGATTTTAACTCTGTTTATGCTACGGTAGTCAATCCTAGAAAAGTAATTCAGGATTTGTCCTTTAGAAACATAATATATACCGTACTTCTTATTCCTGGAAATACATCCGTGAATTGTAATAGCAATTAATCTTAGAAAGAGTAGCTCAGATATCTTGGAAGGGAACAGGTTTTTTTAAATAGATTTCAGCAACATACTACTACATTTTTGTTTGGCCCTGGACTGATATTATGCCTCTGTTTCCTATCTCCTTTTGTAGCAATATGGACATCTCAGGAGACTTAGGTCTTTGCATAAAATGTCCAATATATGATTATTTGAGCCTGGTTATAGTGCTTTGAGTGAGAACTCTGGATTGATTTGTTCAATGCTCCATTTTTTATTTTTTATTTTGGCTGTCCTTGATATTCTCAGGAGTCTTCTCCAACACTGACTTTCAAAGGTGTCAATATTTTTTCTATCCTGGTTCTTCAAAGTCCACCATTTGATGGATACATGAAGCTACTGTACTAGCAAAATTGCAAAAATTCCAAAAAGTAAATAGCATTTTGACCACTTAAAGTAAGGGCAGCCTTTCTAAGCAGTATTGGTTTTGATGTAGTTTAGCCTAATGGTTGATGTATTGAATTTGATGCAGTGAAACTTAAGACAGACTTATGAAGTACATTTTGGCCAGTTTCACTCTCTTAGTTAAATCTAAAAAATACAGATTCATATTCTGGAAATAAAATGTGAGGAAACCCCTTGTAAGACACCCAGAACGCTTTTTCTCTCCCCAAAAAGCAGGATATAGCCGAGCATCGCTGAGGGAAAACATCTTGGGGCCCATCTACAAGAACATCCAGCCGGACTAGAAAGCTTCGTTTTT
>JANHFP010005594.1:31687-43913 GCA_032468135.1 Calamaria suluensis | reverse complement strand
CCTCCCTCCCATCCATCTCTGTCTCTCCTCTTATCTATATACCCACCCACCTAACTTCCTACCTACCTACTCATTCAAAAATGCCTTTTATTTATTTATACTTCAGCTTTATTATTTTCATAAACAACTCAAGGTAGCGAACATATCTGATAGGCCTCCTATTTTTATTAATTATATTTTAATTATATTTCTATACTGCCCCTTTCCTTACGGACTTACGGATTTTCCTCACAACAACCATGTGAGGTGAGCTGGGCTGAGAGAGAGTGACTGCCACTTTTCCCCCCAGCCCGAATGCAAACCTACTTCCAAAGAATGGTGACAGTCTGATAGGTAATAATCCCCAGTGATAGAATGATGGGATTGTCCCCTGGGTCTAAAAGAAACACCTGTTTATGACAAGAATTGAGAAGTTGGATTCTTGGACTATGTTTCTTCCGCAAGGGCGCCTGAAAATGTATCTCACCTTTCATAAGTTTCAACGGCACTGGAAAAAATTGAGTTAGGACCATTTTTCACATTTATGACTGTTGCAGCATTCCCATGGTCACGTGATTTACATTTGGATTTTTGACAACTGACTCATATGACAATTGCAGTTATGTGGGGTCCTGTGATCACCTTTTGCAAACTGACAAAACTGTCAGTAGAGAAACCAAATTCATTTACAACTATGTTACTAATTTAACAGCTGCAATAGTCACTTAAATGTGGCAAGGAAAGTCGTAAAATGGAGCAAGGCTCACTTACATTTCTCACTTAGCAACTTAACTTTTGGGCTCAATTGTCATAAATTAAGCACACCTGTACTTTCTTAGGTAGGAGGCAGATAAGGAAAGACTGAAACATCTAGTGACCAAATGGTCAGAATTGACGGAGCAAGAGACCAAGGCCCTTTTTAACCATTAAAACAACAACATTTGGAATAGTCACTTGGGGGTAATGTTTCAGCCCTGGCTTCTTTCAGTATTTGCTTCCAATGTCTTGGATTACTCTCATTCTCACGCATATGAATTATTCTCAACATTTGGTGATGGTCTTGCTTCAGAATGCATCAGTGTTTTCCCTCTAGCTTCTGGGCTGAGGGTAGTTTGTCCATTCCCAAAGCAAAAGATTGAAATATTAAGGAACTTGAAAACCAAAACCAAACTCACTGGATGGATACACAGTAGGTGTAGTAATTCTGCCAAGGGGGAATTAAAAATAACTCCTGAAAACAGCAAACAATCCACTATAGTTGCCTTAATCTTCCTAGCTTTTCCTGCCATGTTTAGATTGGTTTTGTTTTTTGTCCAATCCTGAGGGGGGGGGGGAGTCTGGATCTTGAGAGAAGCATTTAATAGTTTAGATTCACTTATTTTTACTGTTTACTTATAGTATTGGGAAATGAAGGTGTTTCATTGGCTTGGTATCCATAGACGACTATATTTGGGGCTTTCCAAAAATCTATACTTAAATAGAATTTTCAAATTGACTTTAAATCATGAGAACTCCTATTTTATATCATTGATTAAAATCAATTTTCCAGTGATATTTCTTGACACATTTTTAAACAGTTTTTCAAATGTGATTAAACACGTTAATTTATAGTTCAGTAAGCATTTTTCAGTATAGTTTGATTAGTTTGAGCAGTTACTCTTATGAATTAACTTGATTTTTATTATTTGTGAAATAGTGCATAATAATTATATATTTGCCTAACTGTAAGAGCAATAACAGGATATGAATTCTGAAACCATACATATCAAGGGTGCTTATTTTTAATTAGACATAATTTTAAATGAAAAACATTATTTTTTGCTTTTGGAACAACCTTCAACATTGTTATCCAATTATGGAACTTTTGTTTTACCCAGACAACTTATCAGATAGATATTCGTTTTGTGATTAGCATATTCAAAGAAAGCTTATAAGGCCAACCTATCTATCAGTGAAGTTGCAAAGAATTTAAATCTTAGACAGAGTCACTGAAAGTGAGATGGATTTTATCTAAATTTGTTAAACTTATTAGGGTGAATAAGATCTGGGGCAGTAATTATGGTGAATAAGATTTGGGCCTATAATGAATGTTTCTAGAAATTTGAATATAGGGGGAAAAAACTCCTGTTTTAAATATACATTTTCAAAAAACTCAAATTGTAAGACATGATTTCTTCATATAGTTAGCTTGTATATACACTAAAGCATGCTACCTGGAAACCTAAACTGAATACAATATGGGTGGGTTTTTCTCAAACTAAGATTTTGAGTTTTTAAATATAAAATTATGAAAATATACTAATCTAAAAGTTTAGAATACATAATGCATATTTCAGTAAAATTCTGCCTTTTACTCTTTGGTGCTGCTTTGTTTCGTGCCTGTCAGGAATGGCTTTGTTAGACTTTGTTTTTAACAAGAAAAGCCCTGAATACTTTTTTTCTCATGACCAAATCTTCTGAAAGATTTGGCATTTTGGCAGGAACAGATCTACCAGTTTCCACAAAGTTGTTTATGAAACAGTATAACTCACAAAGAAGTGATCTTTAAGTACTCAGCACAGTAATTCTTGCTTTTAGAATACCTTCTGGAAATATTTCAGTATATGAATATATTGCTTAATATATTTCATTTATCTGAAAGTATAATATTCCATTTTATGGCTACACGTACAGAGGGAGGGAGGGGAAGAGAGATCTTAAGATAAACTTGCTAAACTAGCCTTTATTGGCATTTCCTGGCTTCAGCGTTAATATTTACAGGTTTATCTCAAAAGATTGTAACATAACTTTCCAGATAATGTTGGAAAGAAGTAGGAACAAAATAGGTATATTTAGTATTGGGACAGAGAAAGTATTTTAGGGTCTCTAATAAAGTTTTAGGAAGAAGTACTGTTGACCGTTTATGATACTTAATTATGAAATCTCAGTGTCAAAAGATTCCTTTTCCTATAAACTGTTTGTTCATTTCATTATGTCCTAAAAGTTGTGTTAAAATTCATTTAAATAGTACTATTAATAAACATTAATATATAAGTGGCCAGGCAATCAGGTTTGATCCTGCTCTAGTATTTATCTGTCTAGAATTTACACATTGCCTAATGAGTCAGTTGCTTAAGGCTTAGGCTGTTAATGGATATTGGCTTGATATGACTTCAGGTTTTCAAAATAAAACATATATTTAAAGGTTTGGGTAAAATAGCTATGTTTGGAAGATGGCCTCAGCAACTTTTATCTACAGTCTGATCAATGACAAATTAATTACGCTACTTATGCAGCTATTGCACCATACTCTATAGGAAGCTATACTAGTTCTACAGTAACTTGTGTTACTGTGGCTACTTTATCTCCTGATAAGTCCGTAATTAACTTGTCACTACTGTTTAATGCTTACGGTATGTAGAGAATCAGTTAATGGCATCACTAAAGCGGTAGTAGCCTGAAGGAGAAGTTCATGCCCACTGGGAAGGCTATCAGGGATTGCTTAAATACAAAGCACCAGGGCCTGACTGGAAAGGTATTAGGATAACAAGTTACAAATGCTACTGATGCAAATATAGTTAGTCTCTGATGGCACTCCTGATTTGGGATCAGACTAATTTCTATGAGGGAAAAAAAGAGTAAGTGGTGTCTTTAGTTGTTGATAGAAAATTTGTTCCCTTTTCCTGGAAAGTAAATTTATGGCATTCAATGGGGCTTGCGTGTGTGTATATAAGTACAGGCTTCTGTTACAGAGTACTTTATTTATCTTACTGCACATATTATAATGTTAAGAGTGTTGCTTTCTTTGAAGACTATATGACTACTCCTTATGCTGCCCTGGAGACCACTAACATAAAAGATGGCATCCTAATGCATGTGTTGAATGTTAAAAACTCAGGTTATATAGCAGTGGTTTTTCTCAATTCAATCAGAGTTGAATCATAGTCTCGTGGGAATAAAATGCAGTTCCTTTTTGCATCATCATCAACCATAGTGAGCCATGATGCAGCTATTTTATGGTAAATTTCAAAGTATTTTGACAAAGCATTTCCCATTCATAGGGACAAATTTGCATATTTAAAGAAACCCATGAAATGAACTTAAATCTTAAGTATATGATATGTGCACATTCATATCTCATATATTTAAAGATTTCCCATGTTATAAAAATTTCCTGTTTACAGCACTTGTAGAGTCAGCAAACTATCCAATGCAGTCTGCATTGCCCGTTCCCAGAAGTCGAGGGGTGAAACTGAATGCACGTTCTACCAATAGCACAACTCGTAAAAGCAAGCACTTGTTAAATCTATTTGTTTTTATTATAGACATCGATCTGCCAGTCGCAATAATGCATTTATGGACATTTTTCTGCAAGCACAGCGCTGGTGGCAGTTTTTACTGACAAATTGAGTCATATGGACAGTAGTTCAAAATAAGCTTACTTTATTGACAGATTGTGCAGTTCTGTAGTTCACTGTATTCTTAAGAAAGCTGGAGTGGCAAAAAGGAAGCTATTGGTAATGTAAGACAATTGCTCTAATTTCTGAAGTGCATATTAGAAAGGTAGCTTCATTTTTACATAATTTTTTGCCTTTGGTTTTATGCTCCCTGAAGAGAGAGGAACCCCCAAGACGAAATACAGCATGTATGTTTTAGGAAGGGCCCTACAAACCTGAAATTGTCATTGTAATAGCCATTGTTTTGACTAACATATATGACTTTACTTCTTCCGATGTAATTTAGGTTGGGGCTATAGTCACGGTTTAGATTCTATATTCATGCATTGTGAAATACTTTTTTTAAAAAATGTTCTGATTTAATTGAGTGTACTGTTTTTCCCACTCTCACTAATCACTCATAATTTTGGGGAGGACAACCTTTCCTTTGTCCTTAACACATGTTCTATGCTACCTGCCCCTACCCCCCAAGGGATATTGATATTAAATCCACTCATATATGTGAATTTTCTGTCAGATTTCACAGAATCGATTAGAACCATGGGCCCGTATTTGGAGAGTAACAGCATAGTTCTGAACTGCAAGCAAGTTTACTCCCAAGATACATATTCTAGGACTTGTCTGGTAGCATATGAGATCAATAATAACTGGCCCACTTCTTATATACTTAAAGCTCCTAATGTATTCAGAACAACACATGCATTATTAAATTAACAACATCTGTTGATGTGGTGCTTAAAAGTTTGTGAACCTTCAGTATTTCTGCAAATGTGACCTGAAATGTGCTTTTCTCCACACAAGGCCTAAAACTAGGTAATGGGACTTCAATTAAAGAAATTAGTCAAAATCATTATATTAATTTATTATTTATTGAGGAAAATGATCCAAAGTTACATATTTGTGAGTCCAAAATGCATTTTATATCCCACAGATCCAACCGATGTTACTTGCTTTTGTTCTGTAAAAGAAATACATTTCTCATACTATATCTGCCTTTCTCTAGGTTAGATATAGATGGTTTCTCAACATTTTTAACATTTCCCAACTCAGATTTTTTAAATTTTTCTTTAGTTTTTTTTCTTTATTTTTCATATATCTAAGGCAGAGTTCCCCAACGATTCTGGTGTTGTGGACCGGTGGGGGAGAAGTGAGCAATGGGGAAGCATGCAGCAGCTCCATTTGTGCAAGCAGTGAGCATGTATGCCCATCATTTGTGCAAATGGAGTGTGTGCGCATGCACTCGCTGCTGGCGCAAGTGGGGATACACATGTGCACAAGTTCACCTGCCACTTCCCAGGTCCAGTTTCAAATAGCTCAAGGCCTGGTAATGGCCCATGAGCTGATAGTTGGGACTCCTGTTACCTGGAGATTTGTGCAACTTTTAAAACAGCAATAAATGATATAACCAAAAGAAGATTCATGTCCAGAAAAACATTCACACTAACATTCAGAATCAGAAGGAGAGAGAGACAGAGGTTTAACCGGGAGTATTGACAGAAGTCGATGATGTGCCCTACCCAGGACCTGAGGCAAAAAGAATCAAGTTTTAAACACCATCATGGTAGGCCAGGACGCTATTCCAGGGGGCAGTGCTGCAACAGAGAAGTCCCATCAGGTGTATGTTGCTGTGAATTGAATTAGTTAAATATATATTCTACTCCTTCCTGCCTTTTTGTGAAAATTATGGATTATTTCAAAACTCAATGCATTTAAATCAGAGTACCAGATAAATCAGTGCCTCCAGGATTTTTTGAGCTACAACTTTTATAATACCTTTTCACTGGCTATTATGTCTAGGTCTTATGGAAACTGTAAACTAGAATAACTATATAATACCAGATTGTATATTATTTGTATGTTAGGAAAGGGAAACATTGCTGACAGAAGACATGCTAATTGTTCAATGAGTGTGCAAGCTGTGTTCCTGCAACCTTGTCTTGTTAGTCAATAAGAGAGAGTAACATTGCCTTGTAACACTGCAAGATGCTGACTGATCAATTGATGTTATAATGATATTTAAATTGTCTTATGGTTGTTTAGATCAATCATTGTAAAGTGCAAGCAATGAAATAATTATTTTAAGTACTGAAAACATTTAGATGCTTCAGCAATTTTGCACAATACTCTATTGCAGGAAGGCATTTTTGAGTACAGTCATTACTGTTCAGGGAAATTACAAACAAAAAGTGAATTGTGAAGTGGATTTTGACAATTGTGTAGCCCATTTCTGTGAAAGATCGCATTGTTATTGGTGGGATTATCTGCAGAAATAATCCCTGGAAAAGCTGAATCTAATGGCTATCACCATCTTGATGGGCATCAAACTATTATGCAAACTTAAGTCTTCACTAGCCCAGTTACCTGTATTTTTTTCTATTAGAGCTGTGTAAAGACCTTTCCAATATAAAGTAAAACCCTTTGCCTAGATAATGTAACTACATTATTGTAGTGTAAAAGAAAACCAGAACTATAAGTAGCAAGTTGTTAAGTGCAGCATTTAATAAATTGCATCCAATAGAGTAAAGGTAGAGTCAGTGCAAATATAGATGGTTTATGAATTGTTGCATTGAAAAATAGGAGCTAGTTGAGAGAAGTGTTCATGAATAGGAAGGAGACAAAGATTGCTGCTATAATTATTGCACATAAAACAGTGCTCTGTTACTGAGTATGCTTTGTTTTATATTGTGCTATTAATATTTAAAAGGTGGATTTGAATTCTTTTCAGTTATCTCCGTTTAGTGGTTGTTGATAATTCCATGGTGAGAGCCTCTAAGAATATGATTAACCTTGAGGGTCATCTTATAATGTAATTATTAATGATTGATTCTATGCTTGAAATCAATATAAAAAGTTAAATTGCTTGGCATATATTTGAGTTTGATTTTCTACATTTGGTAAACATGACAACTGGTATTGGCTTTATATAAAACGTGTATGAAGGTCTAAAAGTATGCAGCCTATTTTTTAAATAATTATGGCTAGATGTGGTGGTTCTTACATGACATATGTTAATATGGCCAATAGTGTTAACAACGTGTGCCACTAATAGTTAGGGTGGGGATGAACAGTAATTGATCTTCCTGGGAGTGCTGTAATGTAAAAACAATTCAGGCTGTTTGAAGTATATTTTACAAGTGCGCATTGGGCCTTTGGGATGTTACATTGAAAAACCCAATTGTGCAGTTACCATGGGAACCCAATTAGAATAGATTGCTTGGTTTTTTCATCTTGACCAAAAATCTAATGTATTTTAAATGTTTTCATATGAAATTTTATTCATAGTCTCGATTGATATAATAATAGCTTTTATTTGAATATTAAATTGAGATAGATTTGTATATATATTAGGACTTCCCAGTCTTGGGCAGAAAGAGAATTTTGTTCATTTATTGTATTTTTAAAACTCTGTTAACCATGGATGGTAGCTTTATAATATTATAAATTTATAATATTATAATAATTTATATTATTACAGTTATTATTATAACTAATAATAATTACAGTTGTTTTTTGCCTGCTTAAGAATTAAAAAAAATTAAAATCAAACTGATGCTATCTTTGTAATATGATTCTTCTCTTGTTAGTGATATATACGTAGTGTACTGAGTTTTTCTAAATATTTTATATGTTTCCTGATGTCTTTTTTTCAAATGAAAGAACATCAACTATGAGAAGATTTAAATTCCAAGAAGTGAATGTAAGTGAAAGGTATTTACAGATATATTAAGATTGGGAACAAGGAAGCAGTGAATCCTTCTCCTTGAAGGTTTTCAAGAAAAGAGAATATTAGTTGGAAGGTGAAAGGGGTTTTTTTTTTAGCTTGTTATAATAATACATGTAATATTCTCTGTATCTCATCACATTTCAAAGTCTGGAAGTGTAATTTGACGGAAAAGGTAATCTCTGCATAGAACATTGTGCTAATATGAGAAACAAAAAAGAGAGATGTAAAAATCCTTAAAACATTTATTTTTAAATTAATAATTATTTAAAGGATAAACAATTGAATATTTAAAATTACACATTTTAAGTGTGTTGTCACTGCATTGTTTAAAATGCTTCTTTGAATATCTCTTTAGCTATTGAGAATGGATTCTAGTTTCAGTTATACTTTTATTTTTCTCTCATGCTGAGATCTTCTCTGAGTGGCAAGCTAAGGCACGTCTAACCTCTAACTGCGCAAGAGAAGCAACAGCTTGCTTTGGAACATATTCCAACCTCCACTTTTGATCTACTAGCAGAGAATCTTCATAGATTCAGCCAAGTAACAGGACAATTCTTGGAGCCAGGACTAGTAATGTCAATTGTTAAAGTGTCCATGGCCTTTTAGCCAATGAAATGGCTAAAGACAAATTATGACTTTGTATTGCATGATACTGACAATATTCTAAATATTTTTCTTGTTTTCAACATTCCCATAATGATCTTTATGACCTGTATATACAGGCTGGAAGATTTCCATAAATGGGTTGGATCTTAGCAAAATATTGTAGTATTGGGTGCCTTCTTCAAGTTTCTTCTTGTACTTTCTTTCAAGATTCTTCATTCTATCATCCCATGGTAGTTCCTCTAATTTTCTCTCCAGGGAAAATGTATTTTAGAACGCTGCCTTACATTTGATTAGATTCTGGCTAGGTAATACCACCTACTTTAAGTGAGAGGGTCTCTGGAAAGTCTTAGGTAGATTTTGATATGTATGTCTTTGAATAGAATATAATAGAATTTTTTTTATTGGCCAAGTGTGATTGGACACTCAAGTCTTGGTGTTTATGTTCTCAGTGTACATAAAAGAAAATATGTTCATTCAAGAATCTTAAGGTATAATAGTCATAGGGTACAGATAAGCAATCAAGTCAAATTAGGAAACAGTTAATATAAATCGTAAGGATACAAGCAACAAAGTTGCAGTCATACAGTCATAAGTGGAAAGAGATGGATGATGGGAATGATGAGAAGATTAATAGTAATGCAGACTAAAGTAAATAGTTTGACAGTGTTGAGGGAATTATTTGTTTAGCAGAGTGATGGCATTTGTGAAAAAAAATTCTTGTGTCTAGTTGTTCTGGTGTGCAGTGCTATAAGCATCGTTTTGAGGGTAGGAGTTGAAACAGTTTATGTCCAGGATGTGAGGGGTCATATTTTAAATATTTTCACAGTCCTCTTTTTGACTCGTGCAGTATACAGGTCCTCAGTGGAAGGCAGATTGGTAGTAATTTTATGCAGTGTGTTGTAATCTTTATATTTTTAAGAATGCTTAATTTGGTATCATGTATGGTCTGTTCAGGAATTTTGGCTTCTCATTTAAATATTATAGGGAATATTTTGTTCCTGTGAGCTTCATTAGTACAGCCCAAGTATTTTTTTCATAGCTCTGTGAACACATTCATATTTTCTACATTGAAAAAGGGGAACAGATTATTTTTTTCCTAAGCAGTCTGCGATGTCAATCATCGTTATTGGGTTCTGCTCTGCTGAACCAATCAGGACCAGGCATGCACATTTTAAGCTCCTCCCCTTCTGGATACTGCTGCTTTTTTTGCTCAGTCCTGACTCGTTTAGGACCTCTGTGCTGAGTCTCCGCAAAAAAGCAAAGTTAGCGTTTTAACACCTCGTTATCCGATTGGAGCTTCGGAAGGAAGAAAATCACTGCAGAAGCTGCTGAATCGCTTTGGAAGCCGCTGGCAGCTTCGCGGCTTGCCAGTGAGGCGCCAGGCCGTCACGGGGCTTCGTGTTCGGCCTCCGGTGGTTTGCAGAGGCCTCCGGTCTTGTTGGCTCTTGCAGCCTTTTCATGGCCGGCTTGAGAGGCCTGTGGAGAAGCAGCGAGCGTTGGAAGGCTCGCTGGCATCGGGCCTGCAGATCCTCACTCAGTTTTGGCCTTTTGCATCCCAGCAGTCTCTCCTCTAAGTTGGGAGGCTCTCCTGGGCCTGCTTCACCCATCTGAACCAGAGTCGTTCCTGCAGACCAGCCGGGTTTGGTGGTAAGCCCTCACTGAGGACCCTTTTATTACTTATTATTATACTGGCCTTAAAGGGGTTTGTTAAGTGATTTAATTAATAATTTTAATTTCCCTCCTAAATCTTAGGCTGCCATTTTGAGGCCCGGATTCTTCACAAAATGGCCTCCATGCCTCGTGGCTCCAAGCAAGGCCTACCTGCAGAGACACAACCCCCATCCAAAAAGGCCAAGGCCTCTAAACCAAAGCATTGGCTAAGGCTGAGGCTAAGAGAAATAGGGCACTGGAAAAAGTTATTGCCAAAGCTAAGAAAACTTCTGTGACTGAGGCTTCTGGCCCTGCTGCCCAAGGGATACAGGCCCCTTCCTCCAGTAATCTGGATTGGTCTCCTGAAGGCTCTTCAGTTCCATTTCCTGACCCTACTGCATTGCAATTGTTCTCTGATTAGGCTCAGGATTTTCCTATCCCTGCTCCTATTCCACCAGTTGTACCAGGGCCTTCTTTCAGTCCGGCTCCTTTGACGGTGGGTCCCTCTGTGGTGGTGACTGGGGTGGCCCCTCCCTTGGCCTCTGCCCCTACTGATCTGCTTGCTTTAGTGGAACAAACAGTGGAAGCAGTCCTGGCAAGGAGCTCCCATAAAGGGCGCACGGCCTCTTGGGTATCTGATTTATTGGTTTCTTAATCTTAATCTTGTCATCTTCTCACAAACAAGGTATTGTGGATCTCCACATCACTATGGACTCCCTTAATTATTACAACTTCTCCCTTAATACGGAGAAGAGTCATCTGACTCTGTCCACTCATATCCTTCATCTTGGAGCAGTAAGTGACTCTGTTGAGGGCAAGGTATACCTTTCCCAGGAGCGACAGGATAGTATTAGAGAGCTATTCTCTTCAGTTCAGTCACAAAATAAGGTTTTCCCGGCCCATTTATCTAAACTCCTGGGAAAAATGATTTTAATAATTGTAATCATCTTAGGCATGCCTTCATGTCAGGGACATTCAATTTTTCTTTTATCATTCCAGAAGATGAGCAGAAGCAACTTACCATGTCAAGGTTTGAGTGTCCCCAGCAGTCCGACAATCCCTAACAAGTTGGCCCACATAAACCAGCAGGGGCGACAGCCAGGTACATCTCTCTGATGCAGGAAGCCAGAGAGCTAGGTCTCTGGGTGGAACAACATCTCTGTTCCCTGATAGCAGAGCACATATTTGGGGTGGCCAATGTGCAGGCAAACTGGCTCAGCTGCCAAGCGATAGACCATGTGGAGTGGCATCTGCACCCGTTCCTATTTCAGAAATTGGGGAACCATTTCGGAGTCCCGAAAGTCGAATTGTTTGCCACCCTGTAGAATGCTCAGCTAAAGAGATTTTATACAAGATTACCAGCTCCCGGAACAGAAGGCATAGATGCTCTTTGCAGCCCTTGGCCTCCAGGACTCCTTTATGCCTTTCCCCCACTTCTCCTCCTTCCATGAGTAGTGAGAAAAATATTAGAGGGGAAAGCAGAGATTGTTGTTCTAGCTTCACATTGGCCCAGGAGGGCTTGGTTCGCCAATCTCAAAGCGCTGTCTGTGGCTATGCCCTAAAGGATCCCTCCGGGTGCAGCTTCTCTCAGGCAGGAGGCATTGGTCCACCTGGACCTACAGTGGCTCCAACTGACTGTCTGGCGCTTGAGCGGCTCACTCTGAGAGGTGACAGCTTTTCCTCCAGGGTTATTGACACTGTCCAAGCATCTCGGAAACCTTCAATAGAACATATTTATTTGGCCACTTGGAGGGCCTTTTTCTCTTGGTGCAGCCTCAAGTCTATTTACCATCTAGAAGTATAAATTGCCCAGATCCTGATGATTGACGTC